>CAUYQV010198813.1:0-36112 GCA_963574575.1 Galagoides demidoff
TCACTGGTTGTGTAGCATAGCAAATTGTTTTAAATTTCTAATCACAGTGAAGTTCATTAACATTTACCATCTAACCATGTTTAAACATGCAGCCCAGTTGTGTTAAGTATGTTCACATTCCTGTGCACGTCTCCAGAGTTACTTTCATGTGCCAGGACTCTGTGCCTGTCAAACAAGTCTCCATTTTCTCCTTCCCTAGCCTCTGGCAACCACCACTCTCCTTTCTGTCTCTATAAATTTGATTACTCTAAATATCTCATATGGGTGGAATCACAGTGTTTGTGTTTTTGTGAGTATCTTATGTCATGTTTGGCATGTCCTTGAGGTTCATCAATGTTATAACATGTGTCACAGGTCATTCCTTTTTAAGGCTGAATAACATTCCATTGTATATATACACCACATTGGTTTATCCATTCATCTATTACCTTTTTTTTTTTTTTTTGTGTGGTTTTTGACCAGGGCAGGGTTTGAACCTACCACCTCCGACATATGGGGCTGGCGCCTTACTCCTTTGAGCCACAGGCGTTTTCCTCATCTGTTAACTTTTTGGTATTGTGAATAATGTTGCAATGAACATGGGGATATGATCTTTATTTTATTTATTTTTTTGAGACAGAGTCTCACTTATTAACCCTTGGTAGAGAGCTGTGGCATCACAGCTCACAGCAACCTCCAACTCCTTGGGCTCAAGCAATTCTCTTGCCTCAGCCTTCCGAGTAGCTGGGACTACAGGCACCTGCAACAACGCCCGCTATTTTTTTGTTGCTGCGCCTTCTAAAAAAAAAAAAAAAAAAAAAACAGTTGGAGGTTGCTGTGAGCTATGATGTCACAGCACTCTAGCCAGGGTAACAGGATGAGAATGTCTCAAAAAAAAAAAAGTAGCAATTAAAAGGTCAAGTTCTGTGAGTCGGTCTCCAATGTCAACTTTCCTCAGGCCCTGATGACATTTAGAAGCCCCAAAGAGACAGATTATCCATTTTCTTTCACAATGCCTTGTAAAATACGAAGTTACATGTTGGTTGAACGGTTATCAGATAGCACAGAAGTAAGTATTTTCATTTTACACACAAGAAAACAGAGGCTCCCAAAAGGGAAGCAACACTCCCAAACCATGCAGCCAGTTAGTAGCAGAGCCGGTGTCCTGGCTGCTTGTTCTGCTCCCCTCAGCTGGCCACTGGTCCAGGGACTTAGCCTTCACGTTGTGCCCTCTCCCCTCTCTCACACTGACCCCATCTTGCTGCGTTCAGAGATGGCAGCCTTCCCTGCTCTGAGCCCTACCAGGAGTATGACCCTACAGTCTGGGCCTTTGTCCTGTTCACACACTGAGCCCTGAACTTGGTTCCAGATAAAGCAGTAATCCTGATCATAAACTGAACCCCAAACCCTTGCCATCAACTCTTTTAATAATATATACAGCTGGGGCAGCGCCTATGGCTCAGCTGGTAGGGCTCTAGCCCCACATACCGAGGGTGGTGGGTTCAAACCCAGCCCCAGCCGAACTGCAACAAAGAAATAGCCAGGTATTGTGGCGGGCGCCTGTAGTTCCAGTCACTTGGGAGGCTAAGGCAAGAGAATCCTTAGCCCAGGAGTTGGAGGCTGCTGTGAGCTGTGTGACACCACGGCACTCTATGGAGGTCAATAAAGTGAGACTCTGTCTCTAAAAAAAATAATGTATGCAGTTGAACAGCAGTTGGGCCTGGCCCCGAGGACATGAATGGCTGGGTGCCATCCTCCCCCAGTGCTGCAAAAATCTTGTCTCAGGGCAGACTTAGTGCAGCTGTGGCCTGAATAACCTCTCTGACATGGTTTCCCCCCCATTCTGGATCAGCCTCAAAGCTACAACGAGTGACCAGTCCACCTCTGTCCCTTCCCACGGCCCTCCTGTGCAGCCCGCGGTGGTGAGCAGTTTGAGCATTGTTTGTGAGGAGTCATTCTTGCTCAGAATGAAGCCATCCAACATGGACGACATTTGTTCTGTCCTCTCTGTGAGTGAGTAACCCCTCCAGTCAAATGTCCAAGCATAGTCTTGAGCTGGCTGTTCCCCATCCAAGACCTTCCCTCCAACCCCTTGCCAGGCCTACATTTTTCCAACATGATTTCCAGGAGCTTGCAGAATGCTGGGTTGTTCCAGCTGCTGCTTGCTCTTAGGGACTAGTACCTCATCCAGGTACTGGTATCAGCCGGGAGGCAATGCCGGCTTCTAACCATTCTCATTTCTCATTGGCCCAGAAGGGGTGGAAACAGCAGTGGAAAGCATAGGTGCTGGCAAGTTAGAAGGGGAGGAGATGGGATAGCAGGAGACAGGTGTCAGTATGTCACTACTGAGTCACATATGTCAGGGCAGGCAGGAAGCTGAAAGACTGGCCCTCCTCCACTCTCTCTTCCTGGATAGTTGGAGAACACAGGGCCCTGCAAGAGGAACTTTCTTGAGATTCCACAGCGACTTAGAAGAATAGGGACCAAAAGTGTGGATTCCCAATGCTGAAGAACAGGTTTGGACAAAAGGAACAGGCCCTGTAGCTCTCTAGGCCATACATGGGTCCTCAGACTTTTTAAACAGGGGGCCAGTTCACTGTCCCTCAGACCATTGGAGGGCCAGACTGTGGACCCCAGGACAAGTCTGCTGCTAAGCAGGATAGGCAGCTGCGGCAAAAACACCCGGCGGGCCAGATAAATGTCCTAGGCAGGCTGCGTGTGGCCCACAGGCCATAGTTTGAGGAAGCCTGCATAGAAGGTCCCTGGACCAAGGCCCAGGAAAGCGGAAGGAGGGGCTCCAGGGAAAGAAGACCTTCCTAATAATCTAAGTCAGTGGTTCTCAACCTTCCTAATGCCGCAACCCTTTAATACAGTTCCTGTGGGTCACGACCCACAGGTTGAGAACTGCTGATATAAGTTGTCCAGTCTTGGACCAATGGTTGGAAGGATTGCAGGGTCTGAGTTCCTCATGACCAGAGGCCCTGAGTCTGGGCTGCAGCATTGAGCTCAAGTGAAGATGATTGCTGTCTTGGACATGTTTCTCTTTGTGGATTTAGAGCCCAGCTCTGTTCCCCAACCAGGGGATCCTAGACTAAGGACCCTTCTGAATCCAGAACTGCTCCCTGGACGACTCCAGGGCTCGGTGGCTGCCTCTGGCCAGCCATAACGCTCACGGGATGTAGAGGGCACCTAGACCCACAATTAGAGTATGTATTGGCAGCGGTGGTGGTGGTGGTGGTTGGGAGGAGTCCAGTCTGGTGGGGGCTGCTTATTGGAGCAGATTGGGTCTGAGAAAATCATGGCAGGCAGGTGGGGACCCTGCCCTTCTTCTAAGCCAAGGGGGATGGCTGTGGTTTTCAGGGGCTTGGGCTGCCCCCAGGACTGAATTCTGTGGCCCACCCACCCCACAAACCCCAAAGCCTGTTTTTTAGGCTGCTGATGGCTGTATTGCCCCGGGCATATCCTCTCCCCACCCCAGTTGTTTACATGCCTCTGTGCCACAAGGCTGGCAGCTCTTTGAAAACCGAGTGGTTCAAGGTGTGTTCTCTGGGCAGGGACTATGACTTGGAGGTAATGTGCAGGATGTTTATCAGGGAGAGCTCTTTTTTTTTCCCTAGAGACAGGGTCTCACTCTTGCTCAGGCAGGTCTTAAACTTCTGAGCTCAAGCAATCACCCCCCTTAGCCTCCCAGAGTGCTAGGATTACAGACATGCACCATTGCGCCTGGCCCTATCAGGGAGACTTCTTCAACCAGCGCCTGTAGAAGGGAGGGTGAGGGGGCAGGAGTGGGCAGAAGAAGAAGTCCAGCAACCAAGCAGCCCAGCCTCAGCCTCGGTTGCCTTCCTGGGAGAATCAAGTGACCTGTGACAGGAAAAGACCTGTCATTCCTGCATTGGGCTGAAATAGTTGGGCCTATATCCCCTAGCTGGATTAGTCCTTGGATAGGCTGCCCAGAAAAGGGTATGACTTGGGGGGAGGCAAACCTCCGCAGCTGAGGCAACCCCCCTGGAGGGGCTGAGAGCCCACAGCATCCCACAGTGGGGGTAAGTCCTTTCCTGAGGACTGTCTGCATGTCATGTCTATATGTCTATTGTCCTGAGTTCAGTGGGTTTTTAAGGATTGTTTGTTGAATGAATAAATGAATGGATGGATGGATGGAGCCCCTAAAACATTTTGGCCTCCCTCTCCTCTTCTATTAAATGAGAATAATGATATCCTCATGGATAATGATATCCATTAAATGAGGATAATGATATCTTCCACATTCACACTGAAGATCATGAATACCAAATGCCATGGTATACGAAGCCTCCCCATTCTCCTGAAGTTGAAGGTTGGGACTGGGGCACAGAGGGGTGGGGTAGGCTTGGCAGTTCGTGGTTGCTGCTTCAGGGGAAACCACAGCTGCCTCTCACACAGGGCAGTCAGTGAGGCCCAGGGGAGGGGCGGATGGTATGTAATGTGGGCCATGGGCACTGAGTCACCACCAAAAAGGAAACCACAGCTTCAAGAGGACAGGAGGCAGGTGGGCCAGGCCAAAAGCTAGCACTCAGGCATGGGTATCTGGACAGCCTCCTCCTCACCTCAAGGTCTAGCCCAGGCCCATCCTGCAGGGGCAGCATCTACTGTTGACCACAGGAAAGCCTGGTTCAGTCACATCTCTGTGTAACAGGACATAGCAAGAGCTGGGTGACCCTAGACAAAGAGGTATTCCTCTCTGACTCTCTCCCCCCACTCTGAAAAAACAGGACAATCCTTAAAATTTGAGGAAAATTCATCTGTGATATAATCATCTGAAGACTCATAGTCTGTGACTTTGCTTATATTTTTTGCTTAATTTTACTATCATCATTACAGTCCAGATCTGTCACATTACATTCATCCCCTAATAACTGTGAAATGTCTTCTCTGTCAGTTTCTTCTGTTTCCTTTTTGTAAGAAAGTGAAAAATTCTGAATTCTTGGCAGGCATAGTAGCTCACACTCCTAGCACTCTGGGAAGTGAAGATAGGAGAATTGCTTAAAATTCAGGAGTTCAAGACAAGCCTGAGCAAGAGCAAGACCCCATCTCTACTAAAAATAGAAAAAAGGGAGGCAGCGCCTGTGGATCAGGGAGTAGGGTGCCAGCCCCATATACCAAGGGTGGTGGGTTCAAACCTGGCCCCCTGCCAAACTGCAACAAAAAAATAGCCAGGGATTGTGGCAGGCGCCTGTAGTCCCAGCTACTCTGGAGGCTGAGGCAAGAGAATCACCTAAGCCCAAAACCTGGAGGTTACTGTGAGCGGTGATGCTTCGGCAGTCTACCAAGGGCAACAAAGGGAGACTCCATCTGGGAAAGGAAAGAAAGGAAAGAAAGGAAAGAAAGGAAGAAAGAAAGAAAGCAAGAAAGCTGGGCGAGGTGGCTCACACCTGTAATCCTAGCACTCTGGGAGGCCAAGGTGGGTGGATTGCCTGAGCTCACGAGTTTGAGACCAGTCTGTACCACAGCACTACCTCGTCTCTAAAAGTAGCTGGGCGTTGTGGTGGGTGCCTGTAGTACCAGCTACTTGGGAGGCTGAGGCAAAAAATCACTTGAGCCCAAGAGTTAGAGGTTGCTGTGAGGTGTGACAGCATGGTGCTCTACTGAGGACTGAGGATAACAAAGTGTGAATGTCTCAAAAGAAAAGATAAAAAAGAAAAAATTAGCCGGGAGGCCTGGCAGGTGCCTATAATCCCAGGTACTCGAGAGGCTAAAGCAGGAGGACCACTTGAGCCCCAGAGTGTAAGGTTGCTGTGAGCTAGGGTGATGCCATGCTCTCTAGCCTGGGCAAGAGAGACTCTGTCTCAAAAAAAAAAAAATCTGGCCTCTGTGCCTGTAGCACAGTAGTTATGGCACCAGCCATATACACCGAGGGTGGTGGGTTCGAACTCGGCCTGGGCCAACTAAACTATGACAAAAAAAATTGCTGGGGCCTTGTGGCTGGTGCCTGGAGCCCCAGCTACTTGGGAGGCTGAGACGAGAGAATCACTTAAGCTCAAGAGTTGAAGGTTGCTGTGAGCAGTGATGCCACAGCACTCTAACGAGGGTGACATGGTGAGATTCTGTCTCAAAAAAAAAATCTGAATTCTTAACTATGTGCAATAAAAGCTAAAAACAAAAACTATACAGAGATGATATACACAGGTTTCTTTTATACTTTCTTGAAACATGATCTCATGCTTTGGCCAAAGTAGTAAGCAAACTGAAAAATGGTGAGCTAGTAATGATTCATGTTACTATTGAGTCATCCTTTTAGAAGGCAATTCCATCATTCTTCTGTTTTCTTACTATGTTAGTATTTTTTTTTTTTAAAGCATGGTTGGTAATAATAGGTGAGTAATGATGAAAATATCTCCTGAAGCTCGGTGTGTGTAGTTCAAGCACCAGCCACATGCACCAGAGCTAATGGGTTCGAATCCAGTCCAGGCCTGCCAAACAACAATGACAACTACAACCAAAAATAGCCAGGCATTGTGGTGGGCACCTGTAGTCCCAGCTACTTGGGAGGTGGAGGCAAGAATCGCTTAAGCCCAAGAGTTTGAGGTTGCTGTGAGCTGTGATGCCATGTACTCTACTGAGGGTGACACAGTGAGACTCTGTGTCAAAAAAAAAAAAATTAGGGGCGGCACCTGTGGCTCAGTGAGTAGGGCACCAGCCCCATATACTGAGGGTGTGGGTTTGAACCCAGCCCTGGCCAAACTGCAACAACAACAATAAAAATAGCTGGGCATTGTGAAGGGTGCCTGTAGTCCCAACTACTCGGGAGACTGAGGCCAAGAGAATCGCCCATGCCCAAGAGCTGGAGGTGGTTGTGAGTTGTGATGTTTCAGCACTCTACTTAGGTGGACAAAGTGAAGACTCTGTCTCTTTTTTTTTTTTGTCGAGACAGAGTTCTACCCTATGCCCTGAGCAGAGTGCAATGGTGTCATAGCTCACTGCAACCTCAGACTTGGGCTGTGGGCATCCTGCTGCCTCAGCCTCCGAAGCCACTGGGATAACAGGCACTCACCATGGCACCAAGCTGGGTTTTTCCATTTTTTTCATGAGTTGGGGTCTCACTATTGCTCAGACAAGCCTTGAACTCCTGAGCTCATCAAGCAATCCTTCTGCCTCAGCCTCCCACAGTGCTGGGATCACAGGCATGAGCCACCACGCCCAGTAAAAAAAAGAAATGTTAAAGTGCTTTAGCCAGAATTACACAGTGAATGTGAGGAAGAGCTTGAATAGAGAGTGTTGTGGGGCAGCATCTGGCACATGCAGTTGTATGATAGACATTTGTGGAATGAATGACTCCAAATGACTTCAGATATCTTGCTCTTTCAAAAATCTCTCTCAAAATACCATAGTAATTGATTTGTGCCTAATCCAATGTCTGTCTTAATTTTGAACAATATCAGATAAAACATATATATATATATATATTTTTTTTTTTTTTGAGACAGAGTCTCACTTTATCGCCCTCGGTAGAGTGAGGTGACGTCACAGCTCACAGCAACCTCCAACTTCTGGGCTTAGGCGATTCTCTTCCCTCCTGATAGCTGAGACTACAGGTGCCCGCCACAACGCCCAGCTATGTTTTGTTGTAGTTTGGCCAGGGCAGAGTTCAAACCTGCCACCCTCAGGATATGGGGCTAGTGCCCTACCCACTGAGCCACAGGTGTCACCCATAAAACATATTTTCTACAAAAAGGATGGGCATCCCCTTTGAATTTATTTCTTAGGATTTGTCATCTCTGGTTTTTGAAACTGAATATAGGTTGATTATTTCTTTCCCCTCTCAAATATCTTACCTTTTTCCCCTGATTTTGAGAGTATGGATTAGATACATGATGTTTGTGTTGACAACTTTCTTACCTCTCTATGCTTAGATTTATGATCAAGTTTGATCATAGGTATTACATTGTTTTTTGAAGTGTCTGATGTAACTGTGTGGTTTTTTTTTTTAGAGACAGAGTCTTACTTTATCACCCTTGGTAGAGTGCTGTGGCATCACAGCTCACAGCAACCCCCGACTCCTGGGCTTAGGCGATTCTCTTGCTCAGTCTCCCAAGTAGCTGGGACCACAGGCGCCTAACACAATGCCTGGCTATTTTTTGTTACAGTTTGGTCAGGGTGGGGTTTGAACCCACCACAGGGTATATAGGGCTGGCACCCTACGCACTGAGCCACAGGCGCTGCCCAACTGTGTTTTTTTTTAAATGTTGCAACTACCTTAGCATAAAGGGTCTTTAAAAAAACAAACAAAAAAAATCCTCATTTATTTTTATTCTTTTTTTGAGACAGAGCCTCAAGCTGTTGCCCTGGGTGGGGTGCTATGGCATCACAGCTCATAGCAACCTCTGACTCTTGGGCTTAAGTGATTTCCCTGTCTTTGCCTCCCAAGTAGCTGGGACGACAGGCACCCACCACAACGCCTGGTTATTTTTTGGTTGTAGCCGTCATTGTTGTTTGGCAGGCGCCAGGCTGGATTCGAACCTGCCAGCCCAGGTGTATGTGGCTGGCACCTTAGGTGCTTGAGCCACAGGTGCCAAGCCAACTCTTTTTATTCTTTAAGCATAATTCTCTGTATCCTATAGTATGTGATTTCCAGATGGATAACCTTCAGTTAGAAAGGAAAATATGGTCATTACCTGGTGGGAGGAATTGAGAAGGGCTACCGGGGAGAAATGAGAGATGAAATGGCCTTTCCTGTGAGGTATCTTAGGTGGTAAGAAACCAACCCATAATGAAGCTAGATTGAGTCATCTGCCTGTCAACATTCTTCTGTGTGGGAGAGGAACAAAATACATTTGAAACCTGCCTTGTTTCAGAAACCACTTTACCTTTTCCAATCCTCATGTTTTTTCTCTCTTTTTTAATTCATGTAAATTACTGACTAAACTGCTGATTCATGAAACCCAAATTATGTAACATGTTATTCCTGACAGAAACAGCTCCCACATTATTTTAAGAGACTATGTCTCTATTTTCCTTTACCTAGTCCATTATTTATGATGGAGCCTTTGCTCTCATTTCACTTCCCACTCCCCTGTTTCACGCAGAAAAGTGGTAATCTAAGAAGTGCCAATTCCACATCTTGTTCATGTCAAAGTAGTTTTCACTTAGTACCAGCTTTGAGCTGTCTTTGGCGAGGAAGACAATGCAGAAATCACACCTTAAAGGCCAATTCAAAGCACCATGCAGGAAAAAAAAAACACTTGGGGTGGCACCTGTAGCTCAAAAGGGTAGGGCGCTGGCCCCATATGCTGGAGGTGGTGGAATCAAACCCAGCCCCAGCCAAAAAATGCAAAAAAACCCCAAACAAACAAACCAACCAACCACATGGGTGGTGCCTATAGCTCAATGAGTAGGGCACTTGCTCCATATACCAAGGATGGTGGGTTCCAACCTGGCCCCGGCCAAACTGCAACAAAAAAATAGCAGGGTGTTGTGGCGGGCACCTATAGTCCCAGCTACTCGGGAGGCTGAGGCAAGAGAATCACCTAAGCCCAGGAGTTGGAGGTTGCTGTGAGCTGTGATGCCACGGCACTCTACCGAGGGTGATAAAGGGAGACTCTGTCTCAAAAGAAAAAAGCACCATGCAGTAAAACTACATTACCTATCTGAACCTGTGCCTGAGGGTTTTCACAAGGAATTAGGGTAGTGTGTAATATCCTTGCTGAGACAGGATTTCCCTGTGTTGCCGAAGCTAGTCTCAAACTCCTGGCCTCCCACCTTGGCCTCACAAAGTGCTGAGATTATAGGCATAAGCCACTCACCAAGCTGGGCCCTTTTTTATTTAACACTATTATCACACTTCTACAGATCTACATCATTAGTTTTGGCAGCTGTATAGTATTCTACTTTATAGTTGAATATTCATTTTCTATCTTTTTTTTTTTTTTGATACGGAGCCTCAAGCTGTGCCCCTGGGTAGAGTGCTATGGCATCGCAGTTCACAGCAACCTTCAACTCCTGAGCTCAAGTGAGTTTCCTGCCTCAGTCTCCCAAGTAGCTAGGACCACAGGCGCCTGCCACAATGCCTGGATGTTTTTTGGTTGCAGCCATCTTTGTTGTTTGGCGGGCCCAGGCTGGATTCGAACCCGCCACCTTAGGTGTATGTGGCTGGTGCCTTAGCCACTTGAGCCACAGGCACTGAGCCTCTTTTTTGAAATAGGGTCTTTCTTGGGCAGTGCCTATGGCTCAGTGGGTAGGGCCCTGGCCCCAATATACTGAGGGTGGTGGGTTTGAACCCAGCCCTGGCCAAACTGCAACAAAAAAATAGCTGGGTGTTGTGGCCAGCACCTGTAGTCCCAGCTACTCAGGAGGCTGAGGCAAGAGAGTCGCCTGAGCCCAGGAGTTGGAGGTTGCTGTGAGCTGTAATGCCATGGCACTCTACCAAGGGTGATAAAGGGAGATTCTGTCTCAAAAAAAAAAAAAGGCTAGAGTGCTGTGGCATCACAGTTCATGGCAATTTCAACTCCTGTGTTCAAGCAATCCTGCTTCAGCCTAGTAGCTGGGACTGTAGGCCTCTGCCACCATGCCTGGCTAACTTCTGTATTTTTAGTAGAAACAGGGCTTATTCTTGCTCAGGTTGGTTTTGTTTTTATGAGACAGTGTCTCATTATGTCACCCTTAGTAGAGTGCTGTGTCATCACAGCTCACAACAACCTCAAACTCTTGGGTTTAAGCTATTCTCTTGCCTCGGCCTCCCAAGGAGCTGGGACTACAGTCACCCACACAACACCCATTTATTTTTTTGTTGCAGTTGTTTAGCTGTTGTTTTAGCTGGCCTAGGCTGGGTCCGAACCAACCACCTTTGGTATATGTAGCTGGCACCGTAACCATTGTGCTACGAGCACCGAGCCAAGGCTGGTCTTGAACTCCCAAGCTCAAGCAATCTTCTTACATTGGCCTCCCAGAATGTTAGAATTATAGGCGTGAGTGACTCTCCTGGCCACTCCTTAATTCAGTCCCTGCTCATGGATCAGAACACTTAGAATCAACCCAGGGTCTCTGGTTCATGTGGGCATGCCCAGGTTATATGACCTTTTAACCTGGGGGTCCATGGCAACTGAAAACAACTCACACCTTTGTAACATGCCAGAGTGGGCTGGTACAATTACATTTTTTTTTTTTTTTTAGAGCCAGAGTCTCACTTTATCACCCTCGGTAGAGTGCAGTGGCTGAGGCGATTCTCTTGCCTGGGCCTCCCGAGTAGCTGGGACTATAGGCACCCACCACAATGCCTGGCTATTTTTTTATTTGTTGCAGTTTGGCCGGGGCCAGGTTCAAACACACCACCCTCTGTATATGGGGCTGGCGCCCTCCCCACTGAGCCACAGGCACCACCCAGGTACAATTACATTATTTATTTATTTATTTTTTTAGAGATAGAGTCTTACTTTGTCACCCTCAGTAGAGTGCAGAGGCATCACAGCTCACAGCAACCTCCAGCTCTTGGGCTTAGGCGATTCTCTTGCCTCAGCCTCCTGAGTAGCTGGGACTACAGGCACCCGCCACAACACCCGGCTATTTTTTTGTTGCAGTTTGGGGCCAGGTTTGAACCTGCCACCCTCAGTATATCGGGCCGGCGCCCTGCCCACTGAGCCACAGGTGCCACCCAGGTACAATTACATTTTTAGGGAAATAAAGAAGAAAAATAGTAAAAACCCCACCTGTGTCACAACCCCTCGGGCCCCTGTGGCCCTGGTCTCCATCACAGCAGAAAGGAACCAGGCGTGACATGGATTAGAAGCACAAGCTGGTAAGAGGCGGACTAGCCCTTCTTAGCAGGGTAGCCCCAAGCAACCTCCACACTAGCCTTTTATTGAGACAGTACAACACGGGTGAGGGGAGTAATTAACAAATGACTAAGTGCTGAAGGCTTGGGCTCTTCTTCCACAAGGAGCATCTTGTGGAAGGATAAATGGCGGGAGGGTCCACCCCTCAGCTGCAGACATCTTGCTCAGGGGTCATGGGACTCTTGGCGTCCCCTACACACCTGTAAACCTATCACTCATTAATAACTGCTATTAGCATTTTAGAGTATATCCTTCTAGACTTTGTGTGTGTGTGTATATTTTCAATGCCATTAAAAAAATTATCTTGGGGGTGGTGCCTGTGGCTCAGTGAATAGGGCGTGGGCCCCATATACCGAGGGTCGCAGGTTCAAACCTGGCCCCCGCCAAACTGCAACAAAAAAATAGCCGGGCATTGGCGCTACTCGGGAGGCTGAGGCAAGAGAATCACCTAAGCCCAGGAGTTGGAGGTTGCTGTGAGCTGTGTGATGCCACGGCACTCTACCAAGGGCGATAAAGTGAAACTCTGGTCTCTAAAAAAAAAAAATTCTTTTGGCAGTGCCAGTGGCTCAGTCAGGAGGGTTCTGGACACATCCATCAACGCTGGCGAATTCAAACCCAGCCCGAACCAGCTAGAACAACAATGCTGTGAGCTGTGACGCAACAGCACTCTACCCAGGGCAACAGCTCGAGACTCTGTCTCAAAAGCAATAAAATAAAATAAAATAAATAAAAAGTAAAAAAGAAATGTTTGAAAACATTCTCTTATACAAGCTTGCTTTGTTGGTTAGGGAATCGTGCTTATATAGCCAAGCAGTGTCATGGATTCCGTATATCGTTGAACCAGTAATTTCACTGTGTTTCCTGGCCACCTGCCATACCCCAGACCTGGCAAACACGCTTGGAAATTTATACTACTGCTGAAAAGGAGGATGAGGTAAGGGTGTGTAGATTGATTGACAAATCCGTGCAAATCAACACAAAATGTATATCCTTCTAACGGAAATCAGTCCATATTTGTATTTTAAGTACATCTTGTATCTTAAATACAAGATATTTAGGAAGAGAAATTGATAGTAATCACGAAAGGAAAAGCAGAAATAACGGACTTGAACCAAAGTTCAGTTAGAAATGAGAACAACTGGGGCTGGGCATGGTGGCTCATGTCTGTAATCTTAGCACTCTGGGAGGCCAAGGCGGGTGCATTGTTTGAGCTCAGTAGTCGGAGACCAATCTGAGCAAGAGCAAGACTCCATCTCTACTAAAAATAGAAAAACTAGTTGGGTGATGTGGTGGGTACCTGGAATCCCAGCTACTTGGGAGGCTGAGGCAAGAGGATTGTTTGAGCCCAAGAATTTGAGGTTACTGCGAGCTATGACACCAGGGCACTCTTCCTAGGGTGACAGAGTGAGACTCCTTCGCAAAAGAAAAGAAAGAAAAAATTAGAACAGCTGAATTGAGTGTTTTGAAATATTCTTATATTGTTTGAAACATAATTGATTTAACAGTGTGATTCAGCAATCATAGGAATAGGTGACTTTGAAGTTTCCTGCGATCCTATTATATTATAGGATGCAGAGTTAGTAACATTTGACTTTGTATAATTTCATGTACAGAACTTCTTACATAGTAACGCCACCAGTTTTTCCAGAAAGCATTACATCTCTCCACCTGCTTTCTTTCTCTCAATGTGTGGTTATACAAACTATCCATCCCCTTTCTTCTCTCAGGGTGCAAGTGCACAAGGTATACCCCATACTTGCCTCCTGTACCCTTCTATGACATCCCCTCCTTCCTGAGAGTTTAGTCTTTTTTGAACATGGGCTTCGTTGTGTTATCCAGGCTGATCTGGAACTCCTGGCCTCAAACAATCCTCCCCGCTTAGCCTCTGTGGTAGCTGGGATTACAGTATCTCCTCACTTATTCATTCATTTAGAGACAGAGTCTTGCTTTGTTGCCTTCAGTAGAGTGTTCTGGCATCATAGCTCACAGCAACCTCAGACTCTTGGACTTGAGCAATCCTCTTGCCTCAGTCTCCTGAGTATCTGGGACTACAGGTCCCCACCACAATGCCCAACTATTTTTACAGATGGGGTCTCGCTTTTGCTCAGGCTGGTTTAGAACTCCTGAGCTCAAGCAATCCATCTACCTCAGCCTTCCAGAGTGCTGGGATTACAAACATGAGCCCCCAAGTCTGGCCAAGCCACTGAGCCTGGCCAATAGTATTTCCTTTTTAAACCCTTTTTCCCTCTTCTTTCTACTCTTGTATCAAGAACATTTCTCTGTCTTTTCTCTATCTCACTTTCTTCATTTTGCTCAGGATCAAAAAAGATACTAGTTGTGGTGATACATTTCAGAGCAGGCCTTTAATAAGGAAAAGGAAAGTTTTTACTTTGGGAGGAAAGACATTTTCAAGACTAGTGGTTTCAACCTTCAAAGTCTTTGAGAATACCTAGTAATTCCTTTCAAAATATCCACAAACATCTCCACTCACCTCTTCTCAAAATAAGCTGTTTTTCCTTAAGCATTGACATGAACCATAAAATTTAAAACTATTTATAATTTTATTTGTTCATGTCATTGCAACAGCACTGTTTTGTACCATTTTCCCTCCCTGTTGAAGATGTTATAGGCTGAATACAGGGTGTCCCAAAGTTACCATACAAAGGGAAATGGGAAATTGTAGCTAAATGTATGTTTATTTACATAATATTCATTACAAAATTTTATATAGAGGTAGCCATCATGTAGAGAATATTTTGTAAATATTTTGTAAACTATTATAATGAATATTAGCCATAATTTCCCATTTCCCCCCACATATGGTGGGACACCCTTTAGAGTGTTTTTGATCTTGAAAGCTAACTCCCAGATATGACAACTGTTCCCTTAAGAAAATACATCCAAAGATCTTATTATCGGGCTTAAAAACAATCTTTTTGTTTTCAAGTAAGGTGAAGACTAAAAGGGTATCTTAGACCAAAGGTTAGCACTGTTTGGAAAGAGGTATGCCAAGATTCCAAATACCTTCTTTCCAGATTTTTATCAGAAGAGATATGCACAGGTCAGAGTTGGATCAGATGCTTGAAAGTTAGAAAGGAAACAAGTGCTAGGTCCCTGCTGGAGACATGAGAAGTGGAGGTGGGGGATCAGGTCCAGGTAACAGACTACATACCAACTTCAGCTGACCTGTGAAGGTGCTTGGGCCAGACATTATAAAGTGTTTCCCACTAAGACAATAGCTATTTAAACTGCACTGAAGGTAGAGGCCTGTTCTTTCGGAAACATTAATGAGAAAGGCTTCCAAAAAATGTTTTTATTTAGAATGCCAACAACATGGTGCTATAATTGATGATGGCTTAAACATGAAAGTACTATATTATTTGCTCTTTTGAACTGGGACCATCATTAATAAATATTCAGAAGTAAGACTTTGCTAAGTAATGCTAAATGTGTATAGTCATACAGAGTTTCCAGTTTAGTCTCTTTTGACATAAGAACTTTTCTCTTTTTTCTAATTAATCTCTTTTTGTTCTACTCTTTCTTCTCCGTAATATTTGGTTTAGTTTTTTTTGTCTATAAGGGATTTTTAAATTTTTTTTTTCAGTTTTGTCTGGGGCCGGGCTTGAACTTGCCACCTCCAGTATATGGGGCTGGTGCCCTACTCCACAGGCGCCGCCCCCAGGATTTTTTAATTAATGAATCATAAGCCACTCCATTGTTTTAGCAGAGAAGAGTTTTTTTTTTTGGTTTTTTTTTTTGAGACAGAGCCTCAAGCTATCCCCCTGGATAGAGTGCTATGGCATCACAGCTCACAGCAACCTCCAACTCTTGGGCTCAAGTGAGTCACCTGCCTCAGCCTCCCAAGTAGCTGGGACCACAGGTGCCTGCCACAACATCTGGCTATTTTTTTTTTTGGTTGCAACCGTCAGTGTTGTTTTTGGTGGCCCGACCCGGGCTGGATTCGAACCTGCCACCTTAGGTGTATGTGGCTGGCGCCTTAGCCACTAGAGCCACAGATGCTGAGCCAGCAGAGAAGAGTTTTTAAGATTTTTAAGATAGAATACGTTCCTCTTATCCTTTAAATATTATCTCCTTTTAGATTTCTCTTGTTTCTGACTCCTACTAACATTGAGATCATTTATTTCTGTTACCCCTTTTAAAGGTCTACTTGAGTATAAATAAAAGTCCCTGTCCCATTGAACTTACTTACTGATGTATTTTAGGAATAAAAATTTTTTGGTGTGGCTCGGCGCCTGTGGTTCAATCGGCTAAGGCGCCAGCCACGTAACGTACACCTAAGGTGGCAGTTCGAATCCCCAGCCCGGGCCCGCCAAACAACAATGATGGCTGCAACCAAAAAATGACCAGGCATTGTGACGGGCACCTGTGGTCTCAGCTACTTGGGAGGCGGAGGCAAGAGACTCGCTTGAGCCCAGGAGTTGGAGGTTGCTATGAGCTGTGATGCCATAGCACTCTACCCAGGGGGATAGCTTGAGGCTCCGTATCAAAAAAAAAAAAAATTTTTTTTTTTTTTTGGTGAGATGCAGAATGTTGTCTTAAAATGCTACCTGTGCGTGAAAAGACAAGGAGAAAATAAGAATATGTTTTGCTTTGCTTGCGTTACCTAAAGAGACCCTAGAAGGATACATAAGAAATTAACATTTTTATGTATTTGGGGTTGGGGGGTGAAAACTATATGGATAGAGATATGTGGGAAGCAGACTTTCACTTTTTTGTTTGTTTTTTGAACCATGTGAATATGTAACCACTGTCAAAATAATTTAAAAAATCATGCCCCTGGGTTCTCTGATTTTTTAAAAGTAGATCTGTCTATCTAACTATCAGTCATCTATGTACACGTATATACTGTCCTTTTTCCATGTAAATCTTTAGTAAAGTTACTGTTTTAGTTATTTTTTTAAGACTATACCTGTAGTGTAGTCTCAAAGGATTAGTAGTAGTTTATAGGAGCCTTGCCAAGGCTTTGTTCCCCTTCGGCACTCTTAAATGCTGTAACAAAGATTCATAAAGAAGCCTTCCATTAGGAAATTCTGGTGCTACAAATATGGCTAAACTTTAAGCTATTGTTGGCTTATTGGAAGAAACATCTAACTGAAATTATCTGCAATATTTTGCCAATTGAATACTCAGTTTCCTAATACAATTATTAGATAATACTAACATAATTAGTTCCAGGTTAGTGAATTTTTTCTCCCATGGTAATGTATGTCTTACCACCACAGTTATTATTTATCTACCTAAGATTATATGAATTTGGTGCTTTTAGGAAATACAGATTGGTTTACTTTTAGTATTTAGATAATTCTGCCCTTTTCAAGTTGTACACACTAATCCAAGTATTTTATTTCATTAGGATTGTTGCTTGTGACCTGTATTTTACCTTGCAGAGAGCAAAGGGAAAGGGACTAATATTTATTGAGTTCTTACCATTTGTTAGTTACTTTAAAGACATTTCATTAAATAATCAGGATAACTCTGCAGGTGGGTAGGTAGTTTTATTTTATAGATGAGCAAAGTGGGCTTAGGGAGATTTCTTAGAAGGTTGCTGTCTGTGGCCAACACAGGGCAGAGCTGTTCTGAACAGATCTCTCTGGCTTTATCAGGAGGTCCCCTTGTGTTAATGACTCATCTCAAAGCCCCTCATCAGGGGCAGCAGGCAGAAAGAACCCAGGTTACCATCTGCTGATGAGGCAGTAGTTAAGTGAGTTTGAAAACTGGCTTTTTGTTTTTACTGTATTATTGTGAAATCACTTTAATGTTTTAATCTAGAAACTTATGCCAGATTTCAAGAACAAACGTGACTGCAAATATTTTAACTGTGCATTTCATGCCTAACAGGACTTAAAATTCTACATTTAAAACTTGATTGTGTGGTTGGGCACTGTGGCTCATGCCTATAATCCTAGCACTTTGGGAGGCGGAGGCAAGTGGATTTTCTGAGCTCACTGGTTCCAGACCAGCTTGAGCAAGAGTAAGGACCCCCCCAATCTCTTAAAAAAGAAAATAGCTAAAAACAGAAAAACTAGGTCTTTGAAATCAAGAGGTCTGATCTCCAACTTTCTTCTTCTTTGACTATTTTGGCTCTCTTAAGTTCCATATGAATTTTAGATCCGCTTGTCAGTTTATAAAAAAAAAGGCAACTGGGTTTTTTTTTTTTTTGAGACAGAGCCTCAAGCTGTCGCCCTGGGTAGAGTGTCAAGGCTTCACAACTCACAGTAACCTCCAACTCCTAGGCTTAAGCGAGTCTCCTACCTCAGCCTCCCAAGTAGCTGGGACCACAGGCACCCACCACAATGCCTGGCTATCTTTTGGTTGCAGCTGTCATTGTTGTTTGGCAGGCCT
This sequence comes from Galagoides demidoff, assembly GCA_963574575.1. Lineage (NCBI taxonomy): Eukaryota > Metazoa > Chordata > Mammalia > Primates > Galagidae > Galagoides > Galagoides demidoff. The sequence goes on from CAUYQV010198813.1 coordinate 18,144, forward strand.
GGGTTGGATTCGAACCCACCACCTTGGGTGTATGTGGTTGGAGCCTTAGCCACTTGAGCCACAGGCGCCGAGCCGCAACTGGGGTTTTGATAGAGATTATATTTTGTAGATCAGTTTGGAGAGTATTATAATCTTAACAATATTTAATCTTTTGATCCATGAACATGTATTGTCTTTCTAATTATTAAGTTCTTTAATTTCTTTCAATAATATTTTGTAATTTTCAGTGTATGTCTTACATTTTGGTAAAATGTAGTCCTGGGCAGTGCCTGTGGCTCAGTGAATAGGTCGCTGGCCCCATATACCAAGGGTGACAGGTTCGAACCTGGCCCCGGACAAACTGTAACAAAAGATAGTCAGGCGCTGTGGCAGGTGCCTATAGTCCCAGCTACTTGGGAGGCTGAGGCAAGAGAATGGCCTAAGCCCAAGAGCTGGAGGTTGCTGCGAGCAGTGATGCCTTGGGACTCTACTGAGGACAACAAAAGTGAGACTATCTCTTGAAATAAAATGAAACGAAATAAAAGTCCTAAGTATGTTATACTTTTTGATGCTATTGTAAATAGAATTCTTTTATTTTATTTTATTTTTTTTTGAGACAGAGTCTCACTATGTCACCCTCAGTAGAATGCTATGGCATCATAACTCACAGCAACCTCAAACTCTTAGGCTTAAGCTATTCTCTTGCCTCAGCCTCCCAAGTAGCTGGGATTGTAGGTGCCCGCCACAATGCCCTGCCATTTTTTCTGTTGTAGTTGTTATTGCTGTTTGGTAGGCCCAGGCTGGGTTCAATCCCACCAGCCCTGGTATATGTGGCTGGCATCCTAGCCACTGAGCTACAGGTGCTGAACCTAGAATTATTTTCTTAATTCATTTTGTATTTGCTTATTGCTACTGTATGGAAATATAATTGATTTTTTAATGTTGATATCTTATTCTTTAATATTGCTGAGCTTATTTATTGAGTCTGAATAATTTTTTGGCAAATTCCTTAGGATTTTCAAGGTAAAGTCATCTGTGAATAGTAGTACCTTTTCCTTTGTCAAATTTTATTAACTTTAAAAAAATTTCAGATTAATATGAGCGTACGAACGATTAGGTTACATTGTTTGGGTTTGTTAGGTAAAGTCCAAGTTGTAAGTGAGCGCCTCACGCAGGAGGTGCAGTGTTTACCCCTATACTGTGCCATTAGGTGAGAGCTTAGCAATCCTCCTTTGTCCTCCCCTTCTCCCTTCCCTTCCTTCCTCCTCCACTTAAATTTCATTGTGGCTTTTTAAAAAAAAATATGTAATGCTTCTCGAATTTGCATGTCATCCTTGCACAGGGGCCATGCTAATCTTCTCTGTATCATTCCAATTTTAGTATATGTGCTGCCAAAGTGAGCACAATTTCATCGTGTTTTTCTCTTGTGTGAGGGTGTAGTTGTTTACCTACAGATTTCATATTAGCATGGAGAACATTGGATACTTTCTTTTCTATTCTTGTGATACTTGACTAAGGAGAATGTTCTTCAGCTCCACCCAGATTAATACAAAGATGTAAAGTCTTCATCTCTTTATGGCTGAATAGTATTCCATAGTATACCTACACCACAGTTTATTAATCCATTCTTACTTTGCCAATTTAGATGTCTTGTATTTTTTTTTTCTCGTGTCTAATTGCTCTGCTAGAACCTTCAGTACAATGTTGAATAGGAGTGAAGAGAGCTGATATCTCTGACTTGTTCCTGATCCTAGTGGGGAAAAGCATTCAGATTTTGACCATTTATACTGTATATGATATCAGCTGTGGGTTTTTCCTACATGCCCTTTATTAGCTTGAGGAAATTCTCTTCTATTCCTTGTTTGTTAAATGTTTTTATCATTAAGGGTGCTGGATTTTGTCACATGACTCTTCTGCATCTATTGAAAGGATCATGTGGTTTGTTTCCTTTAAATATAGTATATTATAATGATTGATTTATACATGTTAAACAAATCTTACATTTCTGGAGTCTATCACATCTGGTCATGGTATATGATCCTTTTTATATGTTCCTGGATTTGTTTTACTGGTGTTTTCATGAAGATTTTTATATCTAGTTTGATCTGTGATTTTCCTTTCTCATGTTATTTCATCTGGTTTCGGTGTCAGGGTAATATTTGGCTTCATTGAATGAATTGGAAAGTGTTCCCTCCTGTTCTTTTTTGCGGGGAAGGTTTTGTGAAGAGTTGGTATTCTTTTTAAAACATTTGATAGCATTTACCAATGAGCCCATGTGTACCCGGGCTTTTCTTTATGGGAAGTTTCTTTGATTACTAATCCCATCTTTCTTTGTTATATATCTGTTCAGATTTCCTATTCCTTCTTGAGTTATTTTAATAGTTTGTAAACTGGGCACTGTGGCTCACGCCTGTAATCCTAACAGGGGGTCCTCAAACTTTTTAAACAGGGGACCAGTTCACTGCCCCTCAGACGGCTGGAGGGCTGGACTGCAAGCCCCAGGATGAGTCAGCTGCTAAGCAGGATAGGCGGCCAAAACCCCCAGTGGGCCAGATAAATGTCCTAGGCGGGCTGCATGTGGCCTGCGGGCCGGGCTGTAGTTTGAGGATGCCTGTTTGGGAGGCCAAGGTGACTGTGGATTGCTTGAGGTCATGAGTTCGAGACCAGCCTGAGCAAAAAGCAACACCCCGTCTCTATTAAAAAATAGAAAAACTGAGGCAAGAGGATCATTTGAGCCGAAGTTTGAAGTTGCTGTGAGCTATGATGCCATAGCACTCTATCCAGGGCGACAGCTTGAGACTGTCTCAATAAATAAATAAATAAATAAATAAATAAATAATATTTCATTCAGGTTATCTGATTTGTTCGTGTGCAGTTATTCAAAATGTTCTCTTAAAATCATGTTTACTTCTGTAAGATTGGTAGCAATGCTCCCTTTTTCATTCCTGATTTTAGTAATAAGCTCTCAAAAGTTTATTTTTTTTCCCAAAGAACCATCTTTAACTTTTATTGACTTTTTTCCTGTTTTTTTTCTTCCCCACTTCATTGATTTCATGTAATTATTGTTATTTCCTTCATTCTTTTCGTTTGGGGTTTAGCTTGCTCTTCTTTTTTAGTTTCTCAAGGTGGAAGATTAGGCTATTGATTTGGGATCTTTTTAAATACTATATAAGTGCTTACAACTATAAATTTCCCTCTAAATAGTACATGAGCTGCATATCACAATTTTTGATATGTTGTATATTCATTTTCATTCATCTGGAAGTATTTTTTAATTTCCCTTGTGATTTGGTCTTTAACCATTGGTTAAATGTGTTGTTTAATTTCCATGTTTGCGAATTTATCAAATTTTTTGATAAATTTATTATTGCTTTCTAATCTAATTACATTATTGTCTGAGAACATGCTTTATATAGTTTCCATATTTTTTAATTTAATAAGGCCTCCTTAGTCTGACATATGGACCATCTTGGAGAATAATGTACACTTAAGGAGAATATATATATTCTGCTGCTTTTGGGTGGAATGTCCTATAGATGTCCCTTAGGTTCGTATCTTCCTTTTCCTTTGATCTCCTGCCTAGTTGTTCCCTAAATTCTTTTTTTTTTTTGAGACAGAGCCTCAAGCTGTCCCCCTGAGTAGAGTGCTGTGGCCTCACAGCTCACAGCAACCTCCAGCTCCTGGGCTCAAGCGAGTCTCCTGCCTCAGCCTCCCAAGTAGCTGGGACCATAGGCGCCCGCCACAACGCCTGGCTATTTTTTTGTTGCAGCCATCATTGTTGTTTGGTGGGCCCGGGCTGGATTCGAACCCGCCATCTTAGGTTTATGTGGCTGGTGCCTTAGCCACTTGAGCCACAGGCACCGAGCCCCTAAATTCTTTTTAAAGCACTATTTTAATGTTTCATATTCAAGTAAATATGAAAATTTACTATCAAGATAAAAGACTTAATGCAACTTATGTTATTTTGTGTGCTATTAATAAAATTACATCTGAAGATTATTTACATTTAGATATTAAAATTTATTTATTTATTACTTGACTGGGACTGGGTTTGAACCCACCACCTCCGGCATATGGAGCTGGCGCCCTACCCTTTTGAGCCACAGGCACCGCCCTAGATATTAAAATTTAAATGTAATTGCATTGCTGATTTCTCAGATCAATGATTCTTTGTTTCTATGTGATAGGATTTACTAGTAAAATACACTGGAATTTTTTTTCCAAACACTATTAATATCCATCTCAAATAAATTAACATTCATATTTTGATGGATTTATTTGCTAGGAATAATAGTTATGTTGCAATAACACCTTCAAAAATATAATAGATAGGGTGGTGCCCATAGCTCAGTGGGTAGGGTACCAGCCACATACACTGGGGCTGGCGGGTTTGAACCCAGCCCAGGCCTGCTAAAACAACAATGACAACTGAAACAAAAAAATAGCTGGGCATTGTGGCAGGTGCCTATTTTCCCACCTACTAGGGAGGCTAAGGCAAGAGAATCGCTTAAGCCCAAGAGTTTGAGGTTGCTGTAAGCTGTGATGTGAGGGGGGCTCTCTACAGAGGGTGACATAGTGAGACTCTGCTCAAAAAAAAAAAAAAAAATATATATATATAATAGATAGCAGTGCATCTTTATGCTATTATAGAATTTATAAGTGCTTAAATTTTCTTTGTTTTTCATTGTGATCTTATTTGATTTGCACCTATAAGAATTCTATGAAGTAGACATATGAAAATTTATGGGGTATAAAGGCCATGTGAGATCTAGTTAGTTTAGGCAGTTTATTTTTATTTTATTTTATTTTTTTAGTTGAAGCAGTTTAAAATGAACCAATACATGAATACCAGTAAATTCTTTTTTTTTTTTTTTTTTTGTGACAGAGCTTCAAGCTGTTGCCCTGTATAGAGTGCTATGGCATCACAGCTCACAGCAACCTCCAACTCCTGGGCTCAAGTGACTCTCCTGCCTTTGCCTCCCAAGTAGCTGGGACTACAGGCACCTGCCACAACTATTTTTTGGTTGCAGCCGTCATTGTTGTTGGCTGGCCCAGGCTGGATTCGAACCTGCCAGCTCAGGTATAGTGCTTGAGCCACAGGCACCAAGCCAATACCAGTAAATTATTTTCCTCAATTAAAAATACTTGGACATTTTAGTGACATGAACTATTGAAAATAATATAATTTGACTTTGCCTTATAGCACATATAAAACTTATTCCGTATTTTAAAAATAAACTATTGTTTTGAAAATATAAAGAAAGCAAATATCCACATTTTAATGCTTTTTAAAGCTGTATCTGCAATAAAGTGATCTCTTCATTTAATGAATTCTGTCGTATAATAATGACCATTTTGGGAGGATTTTTGGTTCCAGCTGGTGAAGGATATGGGTCAGAATGTAAAGGACAAATTCTATAAGGCATGCAGGACACATGGAAACATTGTATATTTTTTGGATTATAAAAGGGATAGCAATTCAGGAGAAAGCGTAGATTGGGTAACAGGTAGCAGCTACAGAAGACTCAAGAAAAGTGATAGGGGACAAAAGTATAGAAGTAAATGAAGAAAGTAGCTGCAGAAATCTTTACAAATCTTTGCAAAGAGGCCAGTACCTGGAAATGCATTCCTAAGTTTTCTAAATCTGTTTCAACTCTGTGAATTGTATTATTGGAACACAACTTCTTCAATAGAGTAATTATTGTAGTAATTGAATTATCTTTTTCTCTTGATCATGTGGCAAAAGTCTCTGTTTGCAACATTGAACTCCAAAGGAATGAATGTGATTGTTTAAATAATTCTTTTCCAATTTTATGAAATGATTTAGGAAAGAGATGATGGATATTGAAAATGCTTGGGAAGGGCACGAAATGGATACTTGGTAAATGTTGGCTGATTTTTAACCTGTTCATAATGTTTTATAATATTTAATAGCCTTGGCTAGGGAATTTAGAAGGCCTGGGTTCTGTTATTAGATCTGTCACTAACTTAAGTAACCCTTAACAAATGACTTTATTTTCTTTTACTATAAATTACTCAGTTTCTTCCACCTCTAAAATTCTATGTTTCTATTAAATTAATATAAGAAAAACCCTTTAAATAAAGATTATTCTTTCAATAGAGGTGGAAATTTTTTTTGTTGTTCCTAACTTTTCCAGTTTTAACTAGGGTACACTGCATGAATAAGATTCTTTACAGTATTATCTAAAGCCATGCACTGATTTATTTGAAAACAAAGGGTTTCTTTGCAGTGTCATTTAGCTTGGCATTGCCATGAATCCAAGAATTATTCTAGACAAACCAGAGAACAGTAATGCAGTTGTACTTAAATTTAGAGTTTCACACAGCCATTCACCAGAGATGAATTGAGGTGAACAAGTACTTCTAATTTGCAAAAGTTCTAAAATGTACTGGTGGAATTTGTTGCAAGAATCACAGTGAAAAACATTTGGAAATGTGGTTCTGTTCGTGCAAAGCTGCCGGAGAAACTGTTGTTGCTTGTTATAGTTGTTTTCTGGATTTCTGTGATTTCTAGAAAAAAGTGAATGATGAGAAAATTTTAGAAACACTTTTTTCATTTTGAAATAATGTGTGGTGTGATTGTTAAAGAATGGATCAATATGGTTGGTCACCCTTTTTTTTTGAGACAGAATCCTTGAGACAAGCAGCTGGGACTACAGGCATCCACCACCATGCCAGGCTAGTTTTTCTATTTTTAGTAGAGACGGGATCTCCTTCTTGCTCAGGCTGGTCTGGAACTCCTGAGCTCTAGCAGTCCTCCTGCTACCCTCCCAGAGTACTAGGATTACAGGTGTGAGCCACCATGGTTAGCTGGTCATCTTTGTTTTTTAAAAGAAGCCAATTCTTGGTTTCAAATAATGCTATATAGAATCTTATTCATGTAGTATACCTTCTTTAAAAATTGTTAAAATTGTGAGAAGCAAAAAAATTTTTTTCTACTTCTATTAAAAGAATACACTTTACATATTCATTTGAGGTTTCCTAGGAAAAGTAGGAGGCAAACCATCCAAATGTACTGTGGGTTTTTACAAAAATTTTAAACTCTTCCTATTAAAGTTCATTTCTCATAATTCCATATACAGTAGTCCTCCTCTTTTTTTTTTTTTTTTTTGAGACAGAGTCTCATTCTGTCATCCAGGCTAGAGTATACTGGCTTCATTATAGCTATGTGCAACCTCAAACTCCTGAGTTCAAGTGATCCTCCTGCCTCAGTCTCCTGAATAGCTGGGATTACAGGTGGGTGCCCCTAAACCCAGCTAATTTTTTCTTTCTTTCCTTTTCTTTCTTTTTTTTTTCTTTTTTGATCCAGAGTTTCCCTTTTCATCTTTGGTAGAGTGCTGTGGCATCACAGCTCAGGCAACCTCAAACTCTTGGGCTTAAGTGATTCTCTTGCCTCAGCCCACCAAGTAGCTGGGACTACAGGCGCCCACCACAATGCCTGGTTATTTTTTTTTTTTTTTTTTTTTTAGAGACAGGGTCTCGCTCTTGCTCAGGTTGGTCTGGCCTCAAACTCCTGAGCTCAGTCTGTAATCTGATCCACCTGCCCCAGCCTCCCAACTGCTGAGATTATACACTGCATCTGGCCTGATTTTTCCTTTCTTTTTTTCTTTTCTTTTCTTTTTTTTTTTTTGAGGCCGAATCTCCCTCTGCTGCTGCTCAGGCTAGAGTGCTGTGGCATCAGCTTAGCTCACAGCAACCTCAAATTCCTTGGTTCCTGGAGTCTGCTGCCTCAGCCTCCTGAGTAGCTGGGACTACAGGTCACCTGCCATAATACCTAGCTAACTTTTCTATTTTAGTAGAGTGGGGGTCTCACTCTCACTCGTGCTGGTCTCAGAACTCCTGATGTCAAGTCAATTGATACTCCTGCCTTAGCCTCCCACAGTGCTGGGATTATAGGTGTGAGCCACTGCGCCCAGCCAGGGGTCCTCTCTTACCCCTAGTAAGAGGTTTTGCTTTCTGTGATTTCAGTTACCTGTAATCAGCCACTGTCTAAAAGTAGGTGAGTCCAGTACAGTAAGATATTTTGAGAGAGACTACATTCACATAACTTTTATCATAGTATATTATTATAATTGTCCTATTTTATTATTACTGTTATTATTCTCTTATAGTGCCTAATTTATATGTTACAGTTTATCATTGTGGGTACGTTTAGGAAAAAAACAGTATATACAGATTTGGTTCTATCCATGGTTTCTGGCATCCATTGAGGGTCTTGGAAAGTATCCCTGAGGATAAGAGAGCAATACCATGTACTGTTAATGTCTATAGTCTGAGGGGGTTTGTGTTTTGTTTTTGATTTTTGAGACAGAGGCTTACTCTGTTGTCCCAGGCTAGAGTGCAGTGGCATCAGCCTAGCTCACAACAACCTCAAACTCCTGGGCTCATGTAATCCTCCTGCCTCAGACTTCCAAGTAGCTGGGACTATAGGCACCTTCCACAATGTCTGGATAATTTTTCTATTTTTAGCAGAGATGGGGGGTGGTGTCTCACTCCTGTTCAGGCTGGTCTTGAACTCCTGAGCTCAAGTAATCCACCTTGGCCTCCCAAGAGTGCTAGGATTACCGATATGAGCCACTGTGCCTGGCCTATATAGTTTAATTTTTAAAGGAGGGAAAAGTGTAAAACAACTTGCAAAACACAAATTAGGTGGTGGATGGTGGTTTATGAGTCATTATGGTGATTGTGTAAGTGTATACAGAAGTGGAAGAATCTATCAGGCACATGGCTGTCTTTAAGTGACAGATTTCCCAAATCCTTAATGAAAATGATGGTGTATGTATTTAATGGAAATCTCTTCTCATGCACTTCCTAATCATTGATATATAAATTAGCTCAGGTTACCTGGAAAAGGTTTCTGGATATGTAATTGTGTGGAAGACTGTGTGAGAGGTAGTTCTGTAACACCCTGGTTACCATTTGCCCTTCAGCCTTTCTAAGGCCGTCAGATCTGCCCCTTTTCTAGTGGACAGTAAACTTTCAGGGTTATCTTTACAAGTAAAAAAGCAAGAAGCCCTTTCCCATTTAACCTGACGTGCATATAGATTAACATTTTGAGCTTAAAAAGCCCTTAAAAAGAAAGTCATTAAATTTTACTACTCAGGTTTCCATTTTGATGGAAACTTCCTCTCTTCTCTATGATTAGAGGAAAATGTGTCTTTGGATTTGACATTTAATAGAACCTTTATCCAAATGTTGGTGTAATCATATGTGAAAATGGAATATTCCATTGAAAATTTATAAAATGATCACAAATGCGTTAAATGTCATTGACAAACATTGTTATATATAGAAGCAAGAGGTTGGCTCCAGTGATTTGTTCCCTATTTTCAACTTCTGTAAGTGATTATACTTAACAGTAGTTAAGAATCAGGGTTCTGGACTGGACTGATGGTGGTTCATCCATCACTTAGAAATTACTTTCTTTACATATAGAATAGACATAATAAAGTGACATACTTATGTCATAAGGTTTTTTTTTTTTTTTTGAGACAGAGTCTCACTGTCACCCTTGGTAGAGTACTGTGACATCAATGCTCACAGCAATCTCAAACTCTTGGGCTTAAGCAGTTCTCTTGCCTCAGCCTCCTAAGTAGCTGGGACTACAGGTGTCTGCCACAACGCCAGGCTATTTTTTTGTTGTTGTTATTGTAGTTTTCATTGTTGTTTGTCAGCCCAGGTGTATGTGGCCAGTGCCCTAACTACTAAGCTACGGGCGCTAAGCTCATAAGGTTGTTAAGTTTAAAATACAGTTGACCCTCCATATCTGTGGGTTCTGTATCCATAGATTCAACCAATTGTGGATCAAAAATAGTAAACATAGGGCAGCACCTGTGGCTCAAAGGAGTAGGGCGCCAGCCCCATATCTGGAGGTGGCAGGTTCAAACCCAGCCCCGGCCAAAAACTGCAAAATGAAAAAAAAAGTAAACATAAAAAAATAACACTAAAACAAAAATACAAACAACTGTGTAACAAAACTATGCAACAGCTATTTACATCAGGTTTACTTGTATTAGGTATACATAATCTAGAGATGATTTAAAGTATACAGGATAGGCTGGGCATGGTAGCTCATGTCTGTAATCCTAGCACTCTGGGAGGCCAAGGTAGGTGTTTGCCTGAGCTCAAGAGTTCAAGACCAGCCTGGCAAGAGTGAGACCCCATCTCTACTAAAAATAAAAAAATTAGCCAGGTGTGTGATGGACGCCTGTAGTCCCAGCTACTTGTGAGGCTGAGGCAGGAGGATTGCTTAAACCCAAGAGTCTGAAGTTGCTATGAGCTAGGTTGATGGCACAGCATTCTAATGTGGGCAACAGAGTGAGACTCTGCCTAAATAAATAAATAAATAAACTACACAGGATGATGTGCATAGGTTATATGCAAATATTATGCCACATTATCTCAGGGGCTTGAGGATCCACAGATTTGGGTATCTGTGGGTGTCCTGGTACCAACTCCTTACAGATAATGAGAGATGGCTGCAAATGATACTTGTAAGCCCTTAACATAGTGCTTGTGACATAGTAGGTACTCAATAAGTGTCAGTAATTAATAAATATTCTTAGTGGATAATATGTTACTGCCTTTACTTTGTTTCTCTTTTAGCATTATTATTATTATTTTGCAGTTTTTGGCCAGGGCTAGGTTTGAACCCGCTACCTCCGGCATATGGGGCCGGCGCCCTACTCCTTTGAGCCACAGGTGCTGCCCCTTGGGTTTTTATTTTTTAGACAGAGTCTCCCTCTGTTGCTTTGGCTAGACTGCATTAGTATCATCATAGCTCACTGCAGCCTTCAAACTTCTGGGCTCAGGAGTGATCCCCCTGCCCTACAGGTAGTTCAGATTCAGTATGTATAAAACAAAATATGAGGTCAAATAATTAAGTTCGTGAACTCATCCTAGAAAAAGTGCTGCATACTCATTGCTGAGTATCACTACAGTCACCTTCAAATTACTTCCCTCAGGCTCAGCGCCTGTGACTCAAGCAGCTAAGGCGCCAGCCACATACACCTGAGCTGGCGGGTTCCAATCCAGCCCGGGCCCACCAAACAACAATGACAGCTGCAACCAAAAAATAGCCAGGCGTTGTGGTGGGTGCTTGTAATCGCAGCCACTTGGGAGACTGAGAAAGGAGAATTGCTTGAGTCCAGGAGTTGGAGGTTGCTGTGAGCTGTGATGCCATGGCACTCTACTCAGGGTGATAGCTTGAGGCTCTATCTCAAAAAAAAAAAAAAAAAAGTTACTTCCCTCAGCCACCTGGTGGCCATACTGACATTCCCCACTCTTTTCCTAATGCTTGCTCCCACTTTTGATCAATTTTTTTTTTTTAAAACACTGTCCCTATTCAATTTATTGTTTCATCTTCCACCCAGAAACCTGAGAGGCATTCTAGGCTTTTTGGTCTGATTTCCAAAGCCCTCCTGATTTTACCTCCTAAATATTTCTCAAGTCTGTCCCATCTGTCCATTTCTACCATAAACTTTTGGGCCCTTTAATCATTTTCTGCCTCTTTCAGTGGCCCCCTCTTAAGTGCTTTCTCTATACTCAATCTTGACACCTTCATTTCTTCTAAGATCATATCCCAGGTTCTTAGCATGGCTTGTCAGGCTCATTGTGATCTTCTGACTTCTACTCATCTGCTGGCATTCCTAGGCTCATTCTCTTAGTACTTACTTCCACACACTATGTTAGTACATTTAGGTGTGATTGGGGTACAGTCCCTCCACTGTCCACTAGTTGGTACTGAGTTCAGAGACACAGAGACATCTTCTTTAGGACATCTTCCTAACATTCTTTCCCCTCTTCCTACACTGACTCTCAAAATTGAAACACTTGCCTTTCTCCTGTACTTCTACTGTAACCTCTGGATACATCTATCCTAATAAACTTAGTTTGTTTTGTAATGCTATAACAGGATACTTGAGGCTGGTAATTTACAAAGAAAAGAGAAGCTGCTTTAATTTGTTTGTCTCAGCTCAGTGCCTGTGGCTCAAGCGGCTAAGGCGCCAGCCACATACACCTGAGCTGGTGGATTTGAATCCAGCCTGGGCCTGCCAAACAACAATGACGGCTGCAACCAAAAAAAATACCCAGGCGTTGTAGCAAGTGCCTGTAATCCCAACTACATGGGAGGCAGAGGCAGGAGAATCTCTTGAGCCCAGGAGTTGGAGGTTGCTGTGAACTGTGATGCCGTGGCACTATACCCAAGGTGACATGAGGTTTTGTCTCAAAAAAAAAAAAAAATTATTTGTCTCATGGTCTCAGGGCTCTGAAGGCTGGGAGGTTAAAGGCATGGCACTGACTTCTGATGATGGCTTTCCTGCTGTGTTACAACATAGTTGAAGGTCCAAGGGGAAGCAGACATATGCAAAGGAGCCATTTACCCAGAGTGTCCTTGCTTTATAACAATCTGCTCTTGTGGGAAATAGTCCATTCCCACAAGAACTAATCTAGAGTCTTGAGAGCAAGAACTAACTCAGTAGCACAAGAGTCATGCTAAGCCACCCACAAAGGCAAAGCCCCCATGATCCAAGCACCCCTGATTAGGCCCCACCTGTTAAAGGTTTCACCTCCCAACATCATTACATTGGTAATTAAATTAGATGGGAGGATTGCTTGTTGCTTGAGCCCAGAAGTTCAGGTCTATAGTGAGCTATGATTTATGCCACTGGACTTCAGTCTAGGCAACAAGATGAGACCTTACTTAAAAAAAGTGGGTGGCGCTTGTAGCCCAGTGCATAGGGTGTCAGCCACATACACTGAGGCTGGTGGGTTCGAACCTGGCCCGGGCCAGCTAAACAACAATGACAACTGCAACAAAAAATAGCTGTGTAGTATGGTGGGCACCTGTAGTCTCAGCTACGTGGGAGGCTGAGGTAAAAGAATGGCTTAAGCCCAAGAGTTCGAGGTTGCTGTGAGCTGTGGCACCACATTACTCTACCAAGGGTGACACAGTCAAACTCTGTCTCAAAAATAATAAGTGTGGGTGGCGCCTGTGGCTCAGTGAGTAGGGCGCCGGCCCCATATATTGAGGGTGGCGAGTTCAAACCCAGTCCTGGCCAAACTGCAACAAAAAATAGCTGGGTGTTGTGGTGGGCACCTGTAGTCCCAGCTACTTGGAAGGCTGAGGCAAGAGAATCACTTAAACCCAAGAGCTAGAGGTTGCTGTGAGCTGTGACACCACAGCACTCTACCAAGGGTGACAAAGTGAGACTCTGTCTCTAAAAAAAAAAACAAAAAAAAGTGTAATTTGGATTTATGAAAATAATATTAAGTTCAGTCATTTTATATGGGTATTTTCCCATTGTACTTAATCATCATAAACTCACCTTACTATACCAGAATGCTGACACACTAATGTGACTCAACTCAACAATTTTTACCATTTCATTATATGTCAGGTAATAGTTTATTAACGGATTAAGGTTTTTGATTATACCTATAATATAGCATAGCTCAGAGAAATATAGTAGAACCCCAAAACATTTGTTGAATTAATGAATACTAAACTCATGCCAGCCAAGGATCCTTTGAGATAGTCGAAAGGACTCAAGATGATGGAGGAGGAGACCCAGAGGCCCCTGCCTCACTAGTAGCTTCAATCCAAATAGCCCCATAGAAGCCCAGGTACAAATTGTCAGTAGGGACCCGATTGAGGGTACCCAGGGCTCCATGTCTCCCTACTGAAGCCTAGATGCAAAATGACAGCGGGGATTCATTTGGTGGCAAGATCCCCTTTAAAACTAAAAACAGAGGGCTTGGCACCCATAGCATAGTGGTTATGGTGCTGGCCACATACACCAAGGCTGGCAGGTTCGAACCTGGCCCGGGCCAGCTAGACAACAAGAACAACTGCAAAAAAAAAAAAAAAATAGCCATGTGCTGTGTCAGGCACCTGTAGTCCCAGCTACTTGGGAGGCTGAGGCAAGAGAATCACTTAAGCCCAAGAGTTTGAGGTTGCTGTGAGCTGTGTGATGCCACAGCACTCTACGGAGGACAACATAGTAAGACTCTGTCTCAAAAAGTAAACAAACAAACAAAAAACAAAAAAACTAAAGACGGGGCTCTGACCTTTGGAATGGCACAGTTAAGTGGAGACAGAATTCTCATGGACTCATTTTGCTGGAAGCTTTGGCTCGGCCTCTTGCAAGACACCTACATGAATGCACGTTAGGGGTGTGATGCCATAATGGATTTGGGGGAACCTCATTTGGGAGGACCCCATTTGCAATGGACTGCTTGTGTGCTCAAAACATCTAAAGACAGAGAAGTGACCTGTTGCACCGTGTGGGGGTCCCAGTCCTTTTGATGATTGGCAGTCTCACTTGATATTAGTAGATATCTTTTTAGGCTGGATAGAGGACTGCTCTACCCAAATGGAGGGAGCATCTGAAGTTCCAGTTTAGGCTCCCACTAGGCGCTCCACCAGACACTGGACAGGGCTTTTGCTGAGCTCTTACACATGTACCCTAATAAGTCTCAAAGGATGACAGGGTGATGGGAATCATCATTCCAGGAAAAGAGGCCAAGCACATGGACGATGGCCTGCTGGTGATGGATGCCATGGCAGGTGGCTGCATAGGTGGCCCAGCAGCTCCTCCTCAAGGAATCACCATGTTTGGCTACTCTGTGGCAGAATCCATTGGGGAAACCTTGCTTCTTGCCATCTGCACTTGGATATGCTACAGGGTCCTGTGGTCAGCCATGAGCTTCCCTGAGTGAACCCCCAATAGGAACCTGAATGATAATGGACCCTCCTTTGTAGCAGAGGTAACCCAGCAAGTAAGCAAAGCTGTATATCTAAAATGAAAATTACGGCTGGATGGGGTAGCTCACACCTGTAATTCTGGCACTTTGGGAGGCTGATGTGGGCAGATTGCCTGAGCTCATGAGTTTGAGACCTAAGCTAGAGCAAGACCCCATCTCTAAAAATAGCCAGGCATTGTGGCCAGGGCCTATAGTCCCAGCTACTTGGGAGGCTGAGACAAGAGAATCCCTTGAGCCCAAGTGTTAGAGGTTGCTATGAGCTATGACGCCAGGGCACTCCACCGGGGGCGACAAAGTGAGACTCTACCTCAAAAAAATAAAATGAAATGAAATGAAAATTACATGGAACCCACCTAAAGTGCAGTAAGGTATTGCCACTTTCCCTCATCTAGATAAGGGTAACCCTTTGAAGTAGGCTTAAGTTCAGGCCCTAAGAAACAGTTTATTAGAGACCTTTTTTAGCACCCCAAGGTAAGTACTACATTGTCCCTCCTCCTGTAGATTTGGAAGGGCAAAATTGACAGTAGGGAATATGTTGCAGAGGGAAAATATTTTCTGCTTCCCCAGCCTCAGGCCAGTGGTTGGGAGGGGCAGGGAATGTCTCTTGTTCTTTGTCCATAGGAGAGAGCTCAAGGGAATCGAATGGGCAGAGGTCACAAGATCCTCTTAGCTAAAGATGGGATTAATTTGGGTGGAGGTCACGACTGTTTTAGCTAAATCCAGGCAGAGGCCAAGAGATTGTCAAAGTAACAGGTTTGGGTGCCTTCCTCACTTTAATTTTCTTTCTTTCTTTCTTTTCTTTTTTGATTTTTTTTGAGACAGAGTCTCACTATGTCGCCCTGGGTAGAGTGTGATGGCGTCACAGGTCACAGCAACCTCAAACTCTTGGGCTCAAGTGATTCTCTTGCCTCAGCCTCCCAAGTAGCTGGGACTACAGGTGCCTGCCACAACACCCAGCTATTTTTTTGTTGTAGTTGTCATTGTTTCTTTAGCTGGCCAGGGCCAGGTTTGAACCCGTCAGCCTTGGTGTATGTGGCCAGCACCCTACCCACTGAGCTACGAGCGCTAAGCCCTCACTTTTCAGGACTGAGGTGCTGCTAAGGAAAACTGAGGTGGCACGGTTTGCACCCAGCTGCAAAGCACACTTTATCACACCATCAGCTGAGGGAGAAACCCTTTGAGATAGGAAGCAGCAGGTGAAAATGACCCTGCAGACGACTTACTATACATTAGTTTCACAAAATGCATGTCCCCCTCCCCCCAAATAAAAGTAGTCTTATGGGCCAGGCAATGTGGCTCATGTCTGTAATCCTAGCACTCTGGGAGGCCCAGGCAGGCAGATTCCTCAAGCTCAGGAGTTCAAGACAGACCAGTGAGAACAAGAGCAAGACCTTGTGTCTACTAAAAATAGAAAAATGGAGGTAAGATCGCTTGAACCCAGGAATTGGAGGTTGTAGTGAGCTATGATGATGCCACAGCACGCTACCCAGGGTGGCAAAGTGAGACTCTGTCCCAAAAAAACCAAAAACAAATGAAAAAACTCCAATTTTTAATATTATCTATTATTTTTAGTTCTCAAGAGTTCATTCTTGTTCTTTGATTGTGCTTTTTTATTATTTTATTTTTTAAGTTTCTTATTTCATATATATGTCTCTATGAGCATTTTTTTGGGTAAGCAGAAACCATTTGTCTATTCCTAGGCTTCTGTTTCCTATTTTTATTTATTCTAATTTGTTTCGTGTTTTTTGTTTTTGCTTTGGTCCCTTAGGTTAGGGTTGTCCTTGACTGCTTTGCAATTATTTAAAAGTGAGACACCAGAAGAATACATTAAAAACTGAGTAGAAGTTTTGTGTATCTGAGTAGGACTTTGTCTTGGTCCATATGGGCTGCCATAACAGATTTCCTGAGACTGGGTAATTTATAAAGAACAGAAATGTATTTTTCACGGTTTGGAGTCTGGGGAGTTCGAGATCAAGGCCCTGGTAGGTTTGTTGTCTGCCAGGTGCCCAGCATCCTTTCCCATGCTGGTGCCTTAAACACTGGGTCCTAAAGAGAGGAGGACTACTGTGTCCTCATAAGGCAGAAGAGGTGAGAAGACAGCCAAGCCACTCCTACAAGCCATTTTATAAGGACGTTAATCCTAAATACCTACCCAAAGGCCCCACCTTCCAACACTGTTGCATTGGGGATGTGTTTCAATATGAGTTTTGGATAGGACAAAACCTTAAAACTATAGTGAATTGGCTCAGCGCCTGTGGCTCAAGTGTAAGGTGACCAGATTTTAACATTGGTAAAGCGGGACACCATTGACAGGGTGAGTGGGTGGGGTGTTCTTAATTAAAAATTTGGTCTATATGGAGCAACAAAAATTTTCATAGAACGAAAAAATAGTATTATAATATATTTTTTAAAATTTCAACATAAGTACAATTTATAAATATAATACATTTTTAAAAAATTATATATAGTATTATTTTATTCTTTGGCATATTTTTCATTTGAGTGAATTTTTTTTAGTAGATTGCTGTTGTTGTTTAAAAGATCATGAAATTAAGAATTTGTTAAATTATATTTCACACATAAAATGGCTTTCAAAGTCTCAACACTTAATTGTGATTTTTCTGATGTCCACACTTTATTTATCATAGGAAAAATGTGTTCAGTCGCATTAGTTCCTGGTAAGGACAGCATGTATCCCACAATTTTTAGTGTGCATTATTGTATGGAACATGGTTTGTTTCAAAATGATGAAATATTTCTAAGCATTTGTTCTCTATTGTGATTTTTGCTGATGCCCAAGATTTAACCTTTTCCTTATCAATATATTTTTTTAATAATGATACCTCGTAAGTCGTGTCACTTTCAAGGCTGGTGGTAGACTTTTTGCTGCCACTATAAAATACAAATAATATGAGTACTGTCTGCCAAATTCATGAAATAAATAAATAAATTACTTACCTAAATTATCTGAATAGCTGATTTGTTGACATCACTTGTTTAACCAGCACTAGCATGAAGTACGATGTGTATCCTCTGAGAGACAGTTACAAAATGTTTTTGTAGTTGCCAATGCCAAAAAATGCCATTGTTCATTAAGTCCAAACAATGGTGGTCAAATTCTAACTGATCAACGATGTGAACTTTGTAAGCAGTTCTCGATAATCAGTTCTCAACAATTATTTATTATTAAAGTTTAACATTCT
>CAUYQV010198816.1:0-46630 GCA_963574575.1 Galagoides demidoff
TTGCTCCCTGAGGTCACATTTCAAAGTACCAAAGGTATGTACTGAGCACCCAGTTGGTACAATGAACTTTAAAAAAAAAAAAAAAAGCAAAAACCATCTCTGACTTCCTTCTAGATGCCAGACACAACATGAGATACAAGGGCTATGGAAATGAGCAAAAGGGTTCCAAGATTTGAAATGGTAGGGGGTGGTGCAATACGGACGGGGTTACTGAAGAAGGAAGCTTTAAGATAGCCTTGAGAAAAGAATAAGATTTGGTGGAGGGGAAAGAGGGAGGGCACTCCAGGGAGAGGGAACAGCACAGGCAAAGGCACAGAGGTCTGAAAGTATGAACTGAGCTTGCGGGAGAGCTAAGGGCAGGGGACCTTGAAGGCCAGACAAAGGTGGGGCTGGCCGGTCAGCCACTGGGAGGGCAGAGGAGTCTGGTGAAGGCTCTAGCCATGTGAGCTGACCCCTTTAGGATTAAGTCCTCCTAAGGAGGGCTGTTGGGCTCAGGATCCCTGTCAACCTGGGAGAAACAGCTCCTTTCTCTGTCCATCTCCCCACCCCTCCGCCACCCCTGTGGCCCTGGCTTATGCAGGGGGTCTAACAAACCCCTTCCCCTAAGGCAGTGGTTCTCAACCTTCCTAATACTGCAGCCCTTTAATACAGTTCCTGTGGGTTGCAACCGCTGCCCTAAGGTGTCCTTCCTCAGTTCCTGGTGGGACACTCTTCTTCCCCACCTCCCCCACAGGGCTCCTCTACCTGCCCTCCCCCACAACCATTCCCAAACTGAGGACCCTTCCCTTTAGAGCTCCATCACTCAGAGCTGCCCAGACACCCAGATCCTCTTCTGCCAGCAGAGCCAGGCAGCCCCACATCCCCTTCCTATGCCCCTGAAACCCCTTCCCATCTGGCCAAGGCTATGCAGTGCACTCCCCTATCCCCACTGCTGCCCCAACACCTGCCGGATGAGGAAACTGAGGCACAGACAAGTGCCCCCCAGGGATTCAACGCTGGGGTACTGCGACTCTGAAAGTAAGAAAGGGGAAGGAAGACTCCCCATATCAAGTAGCTGGGCCCTCCAAAAAGCCTGGACTGTTGGGCTCAGTACCCCCTGCACCCCCCTTGAGGGGTTCCCAACAGCTGTGTGGAAATTAGCCCCACTAGCAAGCACAGCCACTCCCCCTCTGTATGTCCCCTCCCTGCCTCCAGCTTGCCCAGGCAGCAGAGGCTGAAGAGAAAGAGAAACGGTGCCCTGTTGTTGCCGCTCTGATTTCAGCAACCTCAAGAGCTGAGCTGGGTCTGCTGACCCCTGGATAGCTTGGGCATCTCATCTTACCCTTATGGCTGGCAGAAGGGGCAACTTCTACTGTAGGGAACCCCACTTTCTCCAGGCCTGCTCACCATGCCTGCATTGTCACTGAGGCCCCTTAGCAATGGATGGGACTAACTCTCCCATGCGCATGAGGACACCAGGCAGAGAGGGCCCAACGCTTGCCCAAGTTCATAAGAGAGGGGAGTCAGGGCTGGGGCTAGAATTTAGTGCTCTAAGGCTTAGAGAAATCCCCTGAAAATCCACCCTTACACAGGGGACCGAAATCCCCTAAGCTGAGAGAAGTGGTACAGCTGCGGCAGCTGCAACTTCCTGGCTGGGCTGGTCCAGCTGGCCGGATTGTCTCAGAGTCTGTGACTGGACAGTCCAGAGGAAGGCAGACTCCCCCGCCTTCTTCCATCCCCAATCCCTTACCTCTCTCAGGCTCCACCACCATCCTGCCTGCTCAGGTTCAGGGGACCTGCCAGAGGGGTCTTTGTTCCAAAGGGGAGCCCCCTGCCTCCATTGCACCCTGGCCCGCCTCCAGGCCCGCTCTGCCAGCTGGGGCTGCTGTTCACAGACAGCATGGCTCCCCACCTCTCCCCGCCCCTGCAGGAAGCGCCCAGCCTGATTTCCTACAAGTGTTTGTCAGAAGGAGGGGGTTTGTCTGCGGTGCCGAGCCAGAGCAGAGCTTAACCCCTTGCAGGCCCTTTGCATATCTGTGCTGCCTAGGAAAGGATTTCCAGAAACTTCTGATGCCTGGAGCTTGGGACTATCTCCACTAAGGCCCTCAAGGTACCTATGGAAAGAGAAATTGAAGCTCAGAGAAGGTCAGCGGCTTGGCCAAGGTCACACAGCATGCTGAACCTGGGAGGAGGTCTCTAGCTGCCTCCCCTCAGCCCTTTTCAACTACGGCATGACCTTGGCGGAGGCTCCCTTTTCACTAGGCCTCAGGGGCCACTCGCACAATGGGAGCACAGACAGAGGCTGGTGTGCCCCTCCAGCTCTGACTCTGTATCCTGTCTGCCAATGTGCAATCCGACATCTGGGGGAGGCTGCAGCTATTCCTGCCCACCTCACCCACTTCTGTCACCCTGAGGGAGGCTTGCAGCCAGCGTGGGACTTTCCAGGACCCATGGAGGTAGTGAAGTGGCTGATCGGGAATTTCGACTATTGTAAGTACCCTCGCAGGGCTCACCAGCTGTCAGGGGACAGATTTATCCTGATGGACAGGCTGCCTTTTCCCAAGCCCTGCTCCTCCTAGTCCTTCATTCACAGGTACTCACTGAGCTCCTGCTGTGTCAGCTGGGGATGGAGTGGGCAATCCATATCCCAGGCTGCTTTTGGTAGCAGCAATGCCCAGGGCTTACCCCAGACCAACAGAACCAATCTCTGGGCATTAGTGATTTTAAGTTTCTCAGGTGAGGCTCAGGCAGAGAGTATTGGGTCAGGGAGGAGGGTTTGGGATTGATCAGGAAGGTCTCTGTGAAAAGGCAACATTCATTCAAACAAGGGACTGACAGGAAAAGCGAGCACAGCTGGCCACGGAAGGCTGGGGTGGTGTTCGGAACAGCAAGTGCAGAGGCCCAAGGTGGGTGCCAGCTGGACCTTCCCTGAGAGCAGCCAGGCCTGAGTCCCCCATAACAGAGTGTGCCACCCAGGAGAGGTCAGCACTGGGGTGGAGGAGAGGGCCCAGGACCGGGACCCTACACACATGGATGGCTCCCAACTCTGCCCCACCAGTGACTCAGGAAACAAATAAAAAAAGGTAAATTTCAGGCCTCACTTTGCCCCCAAACCCTCCAGGTGATTCTGATAAAGGGCCAGCATAGAATAGGGCAGAAAAATGAATGTCAGAATCCGCACACTGTTGCGGACCTGGGTTTGAATTCTAGCCCCACCTCCTGCCTGCTCTGACTGTTGAGGCTTCACCTCTCTAAGCCTCAGTTCTTATCTGTCTGTGAAACAGGGATATGAAGATCGGCCACCCCTTGGAGCAGTTATCAAGACTTAATGAAGTAATGCCTGCCAGTGCAGAGGGGACCTGGAATGTGGCTGTCACTTATTGGGGATTTTATTCCCACTACTTAGGTGCAAGTTTCTGGTTTCCTCGAAAGGCTGGACCATAATCTCTGTGTGCCTGGCACGCTGATTGTGGCTGATGAATGTGTTTGTTGAATGAGTAAATGAATGAATGGACTTTCCCAAGGTCAGTTTGCAAGTGTTAGGTAGAGCCCAGGCCAGAGCCAGGCACCCTCACATGGCAGTAATCACTCCACCCCTTTGCCCCCTTCCCTGCTTCTTACCCACATATGGGTGACGGGGCTCTACCCCTCAGCCCAATGTGGAGCAAAGCCAGACCCTAATGAGGCTCCTCCCTGCTGGCTCTGGTGACCATGTGGGTCATTGTGCAAGGGGCGGGCTCCCCTGACACCCTGTCACTCACTCACTCTCCTTCCCTGGTCATTAGTGCAAGCCAGGCAGCAGCCAGGGCTGCCATCAACGCCAGGTGTCTGCGGTTACTGGGCACGCCCCGTGGCCCCTGGATACCCCCAAGCCCATCTTAAGGGCAGCCACTTCACCCCAAGGACAACAGCCTCCAGGGCACTCTGTTCCACCTCCTTGCCACCCTCAAGCCTGACCACCCTCCTCTCTGCCTTTGCTCATGTCGTGCCCCCTCTTGGAACACCATCCCTACCCACAGGCCAAATTCTACCTAACCAAAGCAAGATGTCCAAACTTGAGCTCAAGACACCATCACCCTCCACCCCACCCCACCCTCCCTGGCTGGGCCCATCTTTCACCTGGGTACACAGCCAGAATTGACTACCATCCTAGACACTTCCCTCTTCCTCACATCCCATGATGGATCCATTATTAACTTCTGGTGATTTTATTTCCTAAATCTCACCAGAATCTCTGCCCATCTCTGTATCCCATGCAACCTTCTGCAACAGCCTTGCTTGGAAAACTCTCTGGTCCCCTCATCCACTCCCCATACTGCACCAAGCCTTTTCTCTCACCATCTGCTCTGGCCTTGCCCAGCATGTTCCTGTCACACTGTTCCCGGGACAGATGTGCCTGCCTCTGCTCCTCACCCAACCCCAGGTCTCCTCCCTGCTAACTAATATCCAGGGTACCTGGCAACACACAGACCTCAGCACCAGCATGCTCTCCTCAGGGGCCTGCCATTTGGAATGGTACTTAGTGTGTGATTATTTGACGACCATTTCTCTTATAACTCTGTGAGGCGCTCACTGTCATATCCCAGGACCCAGCACACAGGCCCTGGTGCACAACAGAAATGAGTCCACTAAACTCCGCCTGACTCAACCCTTGAGACAACAGGGAGACTGGTGTGACATCCCCATTGACAGCTGGGTAAACAGAGGTCCCTAGAGCCCAAGCAGCTTGCTCAAGGTCACAGAGTTGATGAGCTCCAGTAGTTTCAAAAGCACAAAAGACCCAGCTCCTGATGAACAAGCATGGTGCTCACCCCAGGGCAGCCTGCAGAGATAATGAATACCCGCCAGGATAAAATGCAGGGTGGAGCTTATTACCAGCTAATTGCAACACAGTAAGCCAACGTTCTGGCTTTGTGTGAGGCTCTGGTCCTACACAGAGCCCTTAGGTTTTCCAAAGTGCTTTCTCATCCTTCATAGCACTGGATACTTAAACACAGCATTGGGAAGTATGGGAGTGTTACTCCATTGTATAGGGGAGAAAACTGAGGCCCAGAGAAGGGAGGAGGTTAGGTTATGATCACCCAGAAAAGAAATAAGAACAAAAC
The DNA here is from genome assembly GCA_963574575.1 of Galagoides demidoff. Taxonomy (NCBI): domain Eukaryota; kingdom Metazoa; phylum Chordata; class Mammalia; order Primates; family Galagidae; genus Galagoides; species Galagoides demidoff. The sequence continues at coordinate 5,085 of CAUYQV010198816.1, forward strand.
AAAATAAAACAATAAATTGGCCCTTCCTGCTAGGGGTCCAATACCTTTGCCAGTTACAGATAACTGTGCCAGCTCTGCCAGGGGACCCCATTGATCCTTCAGACATCTGCTCCCTCCAGGATCTGGGTCATGGTGTTCTAACACTGTAGTGACCATTTCTCTCCCATGTTCTCACTGCCCATGCAATCAACCATCCCTTCCCTCTTTCCCTCCCTCCACAATCATTTCTGAGTCTCTCATGAGTGTCAGCTAATTAACCAGAATGGAAGGTAGCTTTATTTTTTTCCCCTTTAAATCTACACTTGCAGCCCAGGCCATGCCCCAGGACTGAGATGGGCCATACTTGGTGACATGATGAGCCTGAGTCATCCCCTCACAGCACGTCCTGAGGCCCAGGGCTATAGTGGAGCCACCAGGCTTCCCAGCCACTTGCCATGGAAATCAAGGGCTGGCAGCTTCAGGAGCCCCGGGGGGGCTGAAGCCTATGTTATTCCATCTTCAGTCTCTTCCTGAGCTTCCTGCCCCTCCTTTCAGCCCAAAAGATGTGAAAATCCACTGTAAGGTCCCCCACTTCTTCCCACCCAGGCTGCTAAGTTTAGCCCTGGAGTTAGAAAGTCCGCAGGGAGTCTGAGGGAGAGAGGAGGCAGGTGAGGATTTCAGGAATGGACTGAGAGGAACAGACCAAAGCCCTGCTTAGGAAGTAGAGACCCAAGTTTTAGCCCGGGTGACCTGGGACAAGTGCTTTCCCTTTTCTGAGCTTTGGAACCTGGGGGCTTAGGGAGATTATCTCCGAGGTTATCAGAGATTATCTTTAACACTAAACCTCCTGGATTCTTTATTCCATTTTTCCCTCACAGGCAGAAATGCCATTCTGATGACACCATGAGAGGCTGTGAGGCGCAGGGGTTAAAGGCATTAGGACCTGTGGGCAAGCAGAGAACATCAGGGAGAACCCTTGGAAACTGTGTGGTCTTGGGCAAGTCACTAATCTCTCTGAACCCCAGGTTCTGCGATTGTAAAATGGGGGGAATAATGCATGAATAACTCTGTCTTAACAGTGGAACTCCAATATGGCCGGCTCCTTGCAGGGCTAAGTTTAATTTTCCTGACCTGGAGCTTCCCCAGTATCAACCACAGCCCTAGCTTTTAGTCCTAGACACACACAGGGACAGGGAGAGGCAGACCTCCCAAGTGCAGGGGAACACTGCCTGTGGCCCTCTTCCCTGTGGCCTCCCACCAGTTCTAGAACTCACTGACTCAATTAGAAACCGTGTCCTGGGATGGGTGCTGGATCACACTGTAATCCTAGCACTCTGGGAGGCTGAGGCGGGTGGACTGCTTGAGTTCAGGAGTTCAAGACCAGTCCGAGTCTCTACTTTTTTTAGTAGACACTGTCTCTACTAAAAAAAAAGAAAAGAAAAATTAGCTGGGTGCTGTGGTGAGGACCTATAGTCCCAGCTACTGGGGAGGGTGAGGCAGGAGGACAGCTTGAGTCCAAGAGTTAGAGGTTGCTGTGAGCTATGATGATGCCACCGGCACTCAACCCCAGGGCAATAGAGTGAGACTGTCCCTTCCACCCCCCAAAAAGGAAAGAAACTGTGTCCTACCCTGAGCTCTGAGCAGCTAAGGAGGGAGGAAACAGGTTTTCCTCAGCCAACGAGATTTGGGTTATGAAGAGGCTGTGGCCCTAGTGAGAAAAATACACACACTGTCAAATTGATGCTCTTTTAGAGAGTCAAATAAAAAAAATGTGTATGTGTCAGGAATGTACTGCTAACAGCAAGCTTTATTGAGCACCTATTAGATGTTAAATATCTTGTAAAAGCATCTTTATAAATTAAGATCTCATTATTTAATATTCATCCCAATCTAGGGAGGGAGAAATTAGTATGCCCATTTCCAGGCAAGGAAGTTGAGTCTGAACTAAGCTGCCTGAATCCAGAAAGCACAATCTTGATCACTTCACGACCGAAGCCTGCAGTAGGTAAAAAGGCTGGAAACAACCTCGGTTTTCAATAATAGGGGGTCATTGAAATAAATTACAATATTTCCACTCAAAGCAACATGATGAAGCTAGTAATAGTTATGCTATAGAAGAATATGAAATGATAAAAAAATTGTGATGTGCTATGTGAATAAACCAGTTATAAAATAATATATATGTAGTTTGAGTCCATTAAAGAATAAAATAGTAAAATATGGAAAAGAGAAAGAGAGAGAAGGACGTGCTCCAAAATGTTTACAATAATTATCACTAGGTAGTCAGATTATAGACAAGTTTACCATTTTTCCTGTTAAAAATAACAGCAGTTTTAAAAACAAGAGTAAAATGAACATTTACTCTGAGGAGCAAACCCAACAAATGCCACCTCACACCTGTGTGGTGCTTCCTGCTCATGAGGGACTTCGGGCACCTCCTGCCTCAGTTTCCACCTGTGAAGTTGAGAAGCAAGGTTGGGCTCTTTGAGGCCCTTTTCAGCTCTGACATTCTGTAACCCCAACACACAGAGTTTCTCCTCCTCTTTTATAACTCTGATACGATGGGCTATTTTCTGCACATACAGCCATGATGGAACCTGCGGGGACATGTGAAAATGACGAAAAGGAAATAATCAGCCCCCAGCCTCAGCTACTTTAGCAGTCTGGGTCCTGGCATGTGCTGCCTGATGGGCTCCTTATAAATCATTAGGCATTTAACAGGTGATGAAAGGTTCAGAGAGGTTATGTACTTTGCCTAAAGTCACACAGCACACAGGACAGAGTTGGGTCTGTATCCACAAATACATACAGCATTATCCTTCAGATGAACCCCTTACTTGGAGGGGCTGAGCGCAGCCTCCTGACTCTCCCCTACACAGTTCTTGGTCTTTGGCTGCAGTCCCAGGGCCCTGAGGAAACTAACAGCTGGGTACCCCACTCTGGCCTTGATCTTCCGCCCCTCCCTCAGAATAGGCTCAGCAGGGAGAATGTTGGCAAGGACCTAGGGGTGGTGTGGGATCAGCCTTGGAAGCGGAGGTTCTCACTTGGCAATCAATCTGGAGTTCAGCTGACACTTGGCAAGGAAGCCCAGACCCAAGATGAGACTGTGGGCTGGGATGCAAGAGGGACAAAGGAGTGAAAAATGTGAGGCTTGTGGGCAAGAAAGCCTGGGTTCCACTCTGATAGATCCTCACCAATAGACAAGACAATGCTTCTCTAGGTGGTGTGTGCATGTGTGTAAAATAACAGATAGTATGTTAGCACACAGGACGTGCTATGTGACTAAACCAGTTATAAAATGAGGCCCAGAGAAAGGAAGGAAGGATGACAATAATACCATTGATAATAATAGCTAATGTTGATTATTTCTTCTAGATACAGTGCCAAGGATTTTACTGCAAGGAGTGGGGTCAGGAGGGTAGAAGCTTTTACCCATTTTCTCTCCACTGTCACTCCCAGTGTCTACTACAAAACCCTGCTCATAGTAGGTACTCAATACATTGTTGTCAATCATGTAGAGGACTGATATGGAGTGGCTGCTGTTAGCCTCCTCCTGGCTCCCTGGCCAGCTGCAGAGCCTCCTCTCAGCCACCCACCCCTACATACCCTCCAACCCCTCGGCACAATAAAGAAATCTCAGGGCAGCATTCTAGTCCAGCTCTTCTGACAATTAACCACCATTGATGGTTCCTGTCACTTGCAGGTTAAAGGCCAGATGTTCTGGCCTAGAATTCAGGCTCACATTGACCTTGCCTAAGTCAGAAGTTTGCTGCACAGCACAACTCACATCACAGACTCTGAGTGTCATCTCATAAAGGCTTCCTTCCCAAATCCCACACTTCAGGGGAGGAGGCCTTCTGGCGTGGCTCCCTTGAACTCCTTGCACTACTAGGAAACCCTCCCCCCCCCAATTCCTAGCTTCCAGGCAGAAGGAAGGATATCATTCCATCCCCCAACACCCTTCACATGCAGCTCTCTTAAAAAAGAAAAAGAAAAGGACAAGAGGAAAATCCGTTTTGCAGCGGCGACTGATTTCCTTGGTGTAAATATCCCTATTATGGCCAATTTCAAGCTGACAACATGGTGTCACTGGATGCAGCACTGTGAAGAAATGAGCACAAGCAGCTTTCTTAAGCTGACACCAGCACATACCCACACACACCTAAGTAAGGGCCTGGTAACCTCGGTGAAGAGCTGTGTGACTTTAGTCAAGTGACTTGACCTCTCTGAACCAAAGGCTTCTCATCCATAAGATGGGGACCCCCTCAATGACACCATGTAACTAAGTGATATAATCTACATGATTGACAACAATGTATTGAGTACCTACTATGGGCAGGGCTCTGTAGTAGACACTGAGAGTGACAGTGGAGAGAAAATGAGTAAGAGCTCCTACCCTCCTGACCTCACTCCTTGCAGTAAAATCCTTGGCATTGTAACTAGAAGAAATAATCAACATTAGCTATTATAATCAATGGTATTATTGTCATCCTTCCTTCCTTTCTCTGGGCCTCAATGTCCCTATTTCCAAATTTATAATGTGAACTGAACAAAACTTTCTATGATGCCACCTCACTTGAACCTTAAGAGGGAGCTAAAGTGGGTCTTACTGTCCTCATTTTATAAAAGGGAAAAAATGAGGCTCTCAACTAAAGATAGGCTGAAAATTTGAACCCAGGTCTTCTCACTCCTGCTCTCTAGATCTTTCCCACCTTCCAGGACTGAGGAAATGACCTGGCATTCAACTGGTGATATGAGTGCTTTAAAAATCTCCTTCCTTTCTCTCCCTCATGGGGGTAAACTGAAATGTTGTGCATCAATTTCCAAAATGTGCTCTCAGCAGAAGGTCCTGCAGTGCTGGGACTGCTCCCAGTCTCTCTGGAAACTCCAATCTGGGGCAGAGTCTGCAGGATGGTGGGAGCTGATGAAATCCCCTTGCAAGAAATAGCCCAAATCACATGCTTCAAATGCAAACAGGCTGAACTTTGGGAGGCAGAGGCTTCCTGTGGGTATCTTCTTCTTGAACTGAGACTGCCTCTGAATATAAACTCAAATAGAGAGTCCCTAAAACACCATAGGTTCCATCGCCCTCTTGGTAAGTAAACCAGATTAACCCCCCACCCCCAGATGGGCAGCCATTCTGTTTTCTTAATAAAACAGAACAGTCAAAAAAAAAAACCCCAAAAAACCCAGAACCCACCAACTCTAAAGGAGGTGCGTGGAAAGTGCTTTTGGGAAGTCCCTGTATGTATCTACCTTCAGTCCCTCATGCTTCAGTTTCAGCCCATTAATTCTTCTGTTCTAGGGGACAGGAACAGTGTCTCTTTTCATTGCGGCCTGTCTCAGCTTCTCTCTTCAGCTCCAAAACAACCTTGGTTTGTAATCAGCAACTTAACTTTCCAACTTTCTCAATCAGAAGCAGGTTTTTAAACATAGGTAATGATCCACTCCAACCTGTCATTTCTTTCAACGAAAGCCCAGGAAAAGAGCACTGGAAGAGTGTCGCCCAAGGTCACACAGCAAGCCGTCTCTGGCTCTGCCTGTGCTAGCCCCATCACACAGGGGTGAGAGGTGCTCTGAGTCTCCCTGCTGTGTGGCATTGGTCAAGTCGCGCCCTCTCTCTGAGCCTTAGTCTCCAAAAGTACACCAAGAGGGGACTGGCTTTATTTCTGCAACCGCTTACAGTTCCTACCATTGACGAGGCTGCCCACCCAACACTGGCCCTCACTCTACCTCCTTCCCTTTACCAAAAAAGAGGAAAAGAAACCTGCGTTAGGCGTCCAGGGAGTGAGCGCGGTTCCGACCAGGGCTGACCGTGTTGTTGCTGGGTGAGCAAACCTCATACAAATCCCAGGACATAAAAGCCCCACCTCGCCAGTAACCACAGCAACCCGGGCCCCGCCTCCTGCCCAAACACAGCCCGAGTCCCCGCCAAGGACCACTCCCGGGTTCCCTGGGGACCACTCCTCTCCCAGCGACCAGCCCCCAGTAGGAGAAAGAGGAAAAGCCAACGCCCCCATTGTGCGGAGGTGGAGACTGAGGCCCCAAAGCGGAGACTGCGGAACCCGGAGGCTGGCGGGGTTTGGACTCGGGCCCCGATCGCCGCTCCAGGGCTCCGCTCCATTCTTGAAGCAGCGATCCGTCTCCTCCCCGTGCGCGTGGGGTTTTCACGTGGGAGAGACAGAAAGCAGCGTCGTCCCGAAGGAGCGGAGCCCACTGGCACTGTCACTCTCCCTTCCCATTCTCCCGACGGAAAAACTGAGACCGAGCGAGGGGCTGGGATCCGCCCCGAACCCCCCGCGAGCCCCTCCCAGTGTCTTACCTGCCAGCGGCTGCCGCGCCCGCGGTTTCCTGGAGTTGAGCGGCAAACAAAGGCCTCCAATCCGGACGCGGGGCGGGGCGGAGACCTCTTTGCATAACCCCCAGGGCCCGCCCGCGACTGCGGGGGGCGGTCCCTGGAGGTGGGGCCTCTAGAAGCTCCACCAATCCAAGAGAGGCAGCATACTATGCGGCCAGTCCCCAGGGATTCCAGCTCTAGGGAGCCGGGAAGCCGGCTCTAGGCTCCCGGACCTAAGACCTAAAATCTGGGAGGGTAAGGCATTTGTGCAAGGTCTCAAAGAGCCACAGTGAGGAAGATATCAAACATTTTTCTTTTGAGACACAGTCTCACTCTGTCACCCTAGGTAGAGTGCTATGGAGTCACAGCTCACAGCAACCTCAAACTCTTGGACCCAATAGATCCTCTTGCCTCAGCCTCCCAAGTCGCTGGGACAAGCACCCACCCACGAAGCCCGGCTAGGTTTTCTATTTTTAGTAGAAATGGGGTGTCATTCTTGCTCAGGCTGGTCTTGAACTCCTGAGCTCAATAAATCAAACTTTTATGGTTGAAACGGACTGGTTGATAACGTTAACAATAATGAACTTTAATTCTTAAACAGTGATTAGCGTCACTGTTGTAAGTTCTCACAATGCTCAGTCCTCTCCTATGGGGTAGGTAGGTGTTGTCATTACACTCAGGTATATTCTAGTCCCAAACCTCATTACCTCATTAGACAAGCATGAAAACCTGGGTCCCAAAGCCAAAAAGAACTTGTCCTGAATCTCACTATGGGTACAGGACAGGCACAACCCATTGTCCTCCTTGAAGAATGGTGGTGTATGGTGTCACACTGACCTAGGATCTTGCCCCAGTTCTGCCACATGGCTGCTGCTGAACCTCAGGCAAATAAGATTCATACTCCCCACTTCATGGGGTTGCTCAGAGAAATAAATATATAAACATAGTGCCAAGCCCCTAAGAAATAAATCACTAATTTAAAGTGCACCTGAACTGGCCCTATTCCACCAGGAGGAGCTAAATGGGGGCAGTTAATGGGCCCCACGGCAAGAAGTGACTTACCCAGGGTCCCTCATTCAGCTGTAGCTCTTTCCTTCTGGTAGAAAGCTCTTCCCAGTTACTCCTTGGACACAGATCTACAGGACTCATAGCAGCAGCTTCTCTTCACTAATGGTTCAGGGCAGGGACAAACATTTTAACTAATCCTTCCGGGAATAGCCTAGTGACTAGCCCAAGGTCCCTCATTCAGCTGTAACTCATTCCTTCTGGTAGAAAGCTCAGTTACTCCCTGGACACAGATCTACAGGACTCATAGCAGCAGCTTCTCTTCACTAATTACTTAGGGCAGGGACAAACGTTTTAGTTAATCCCCCCGGGAAGGAAGGGCTCAAGGTGCCTTTTCATACTGCCATAGATGTGTACTGTGTCCCTGGGATTGTCAGTCTTGTCTGAGAGCCTCCTGATCAGAAGGGGAAACTGAGGCCGGGCACACTGCATCACCTGCCCAGGGTTCCATAGCAGAGGAGCAGACCCTGAGAGCCTCTGCTGTTTTCCTCTTCTCTCCTCCCCACTTTGGCATCATAAGTAAAGCTGTCAGGGCCACAGGGTGGACCTCTGACACCCCTGACCCCCACCCAGAACTCACAGCTGCCTTAGCCACCACAATGTGCCCCTCCCTTCAAAAAACATCAGGACAGGTGCTCATCCTGGGGCTTGATGTTGAAAGAGCAGGCCCAGGTCTCAGGCAGCTGTGGGTCCAAACTTTGGATCCTTTCCAAGTTCGCCTGCAAAGGAAATTTTTTACCTTTAAAATTCCACTGGGCAGGGGGCCTTCACACTCAATGGACCACAGCCCCAGAGCAACACATCCAGAAACCCCTTGCTCTACTCTCAGAGTATGGACATGAGACGATGGGGAGCCACTACTGGGGGTAATTTCCCTGCCGGGTTTGTTTCCTATGGCCACTGTAACAAATTGCCACATGTTTCTTCTCTCACAAAGAGAGGTCAGAAGTCTGAATCAGTGGCACTGGGCTAACTCAAGGTGTCAGGAAGGCAGGTTCCCTGAATGCTCTAGGGAGAACCCTTTCCTTGCCTTTTGCAGCTGCCTACATTCCTTGGCTCATAGTCCCTTCCCCTATCTTCATAGTGTATCACTACAACAGCATCTCTGATTCCATCAGCACAACACCTTCTCTTCTCTGTCAAATCTTCCCTGACTCCCTCCTATAAGCATCCTTGTGATTATATGGGGCCCACCCCAACTCATGATCATAACTTAATCACAGCTGTAGAATTCTTTTTGCAATATAAATTAACATTCAAAAGTTCCAGGAATTGGAATCTGGTTATCTTTGGGGTTATTATTTAGCTTACCAAACCCATTTTCCAGATGGGGAACTGGAGGCTCAATTTCCCAAGACCACACTAGCTTTGGAGTCTAATGTGAGGAAAGATGGCAAAGCCCTCTTGCAGTGAGGTGGGAGTCACTCCCTGCAGAGGGACCCAGCCTCCATCCCTGGCATAGAGGCCTTCAGGGATGCCAGCTGCTTCAAGTAAATCCATGGCTCTGGCCTCAGGGGTCTTTCTGGGGTGGAAAGTGAACAGGGACAATCAAGAGCAAGATCTGGGATAAGAGCTTGGAACCAAGTGCCCCCTATCATAGACCTCCAGACAGGGGCAAAGAGGCAAAGCAGGACTTCTTCAACTCTTCTTCCACCAGACAAGTCCTGGGGACAAGATGAAATGGGCATTTCCGCTAGCAACTGAAGCCATAGAGCAGACCATGTTATGCCACTTACTCCAACCTGCCACCCTGTATGTTTTGCTCCTAATGCTCACTGCTCTCAGCTGCTGGAACAGCTTGATTTGCACAGGCAGAAAGCAGGAAGTGTTTGGGAATCTATTGCCTCTTCTGATATGCATGAGTGCCCAGCCCCCTGGCCTTGAATGGAAACAACTCCAGGCCTAGTTATCCCCCACGGTCTCCTGTGGGATGGGGTTGAAGCTTCCCTCTGTGGACTGTCTGAAATCCCACTCTCACTCAGTTTCTTTCCCTTCCCTGTCCTATTTCCCTATTTCCTTACTGGTCTCCCCAGTAGCAAATAAATCCTTATCTCAGTGTCGGCTTCTGCAAACTAACCTTAGGCCACATCTGGGTTTTAAAACATTCACTCGAGCTGTGCATTTTACCTTGTAACATACTTGTCTGTTTTCATCTGAAAATGTTATCTCTACATTCTTAAGTTTTGCCCTCAAAGCTTCAAGGAAGGTGCACCAAGAAGCAGGCATGGCTCAAGTGTGACTGCACGCCCCAATGTATATCCAAAATTGAGCCGAGGGAGGGGGGCAGGGTAGTGGTATGGATGCTCTGGGTGCCCCCATCTGTCCTAGCCACACCTCTCTCTCCACACCAAAACCCCAGCCACACAGGTAGACCACACAGCACACTGGCCCCTAACCTTGTTCAGATTTCTTTATTGAAAAATTAAAGTCATAAGCTCTGTATATAAATACAATGACATTGCTGGTCACCTGCAAGGCCTCTGGGGTAGGCGGAAGGTAGATGGGAAGCTGGGGTTGTGGGGTCCCCAAGGGTTTTGGGAGGGAAATAAATAATAAATACCATGGGAAAACGAGGAGCCAGAAGGAGTAGGGGTGAAGACGGGAGGTGCTTGATGCTTATTTGTGGCACTAAAGGTCCCGCAAGATACCTCCTGGTGGGGGGCTGTGTCCATGTTTTCTCACGTGACCTCACTCAGGACAGAAGCTCAGGCATCTGGGGACGGTCTGGGTCCTCGGTGGCTGGGGGCAGCAGTGACAACCCCCCAACCCAACCCAGAGAGACAGGCGCTCTGCCTTTCCTTTTCCTTTCTTCCCTTCCTGCAAACCACCTGTACTGAGGGCCTACTGTGTACCCGGTACAGCACCAGATCCTGACCTGGCCTTCTGTTTGCCTCACTGGCTATATTCCTCTCCTGGTTCTGGTCCAGGGGGTCTGGATAGAGGGGGGCATGTCTTCCTGCTACCCTGGCCATGTGGTTGGCCCCAACCCCTCAAAGAGCTGCATCAAGCCAAGAGGGGGGAGGGCCCAGGAGCAGGGGCTGACAGTAGTGGGAGGCCCTTGGCCTCAGTCTCTAGAGCATCACATTGAATTCGGTGACCAGAAAGTCGATGTAGTCACGGTCCTTGGTCTTGAAGGCCTCAGCAATGATGCGGGCGGCCTCCCGATGCTCCTTGCCACGAAGCGTCAACCCATTCACTTCCAGGATCACGTGGCCCACCTTGAGCTGCCCACAGTTGTGGGCTGAGCCACCTCGCTGCAGGGGGAGAAAGGACACAGGGATCATGTGGGGTGCCTAAAGGTTAGGCAGCACTGGCTTTGATCACCCACTGGGTCAGGTCAAAGCCAGTGCTGCCACCCAGGCAGCCACAGTCTGGGTGTCCACTGCTCTGATTAGGAAGACTGAGGTTCAAGAAAGGTGATACAAGCCTGGGTTGCATATGAGCTCTTGGAGGGTATGACATCTATGGGAGTGGCAAAGCCTTGAAGATGCTGAGAAAGGGTCCTCCAGGGTTAGGGAAAGATGGGTGAGCAAGGCCCTTGGGACGTACCTGAATAGTGACAATCCTAGGCAGGGGCTGGCGGGTGTTGGCGCCACCTTCGATGGCAATGCCCAGAGTGGCCGCACTTTTCTTCACACGAACCAGAGTGGACGTGGGCTCCAGGAGTCCAGGCTGTGGGTGTGAGGAAGGATATCACTGAGGCCTCCTCATTGGACAGGTGTGGCTGACATTGGGCTGGGCCCTGACTCACCGTGGTCAACAGGGCTTAAACTGTGGTCTGTGTTAGGGGCTTGAGTGTGCCAGGCATTAGGCCACACACTTGGTGTCCTAGTTCTTTAATCCCTACCAGAAGCTTTGGAGGCTCTGGAGGTTACATGGCTTGCCCAAGGCTGTCTGGGGTGGCATCACACCTTGATGAGCCTCAAGATTCTCAAGACCAGTCTTTGGTCTCAGCCACCCAGCATCCCTGTGAAGATAGGACTTAAACTTGATCTCCAGATTTCTAATATAGTGTTTATTAGTGGTATTCCCAAATCCCCAAGTGATGGGAATTTGCCAAGCTGCCTGGTGCTCACTTGCCGAGCTGAAACGTGGGTCCCTGGGAACGCCCATTCTCCACCTGGGGCCTGCCTTCTTCTCAGCCTCTGCACTACCCCCACCCCCACTCACCGGTTTGTTGGCCCCCTCTGTCGGCCTCTCATTCCGAGGCAGCTCCTTGCTACCCCTGCTCTTGGTGGATGCTGTCTGTCTGCCTCGGCCTGGGGCACTGGCCTCTGCCTCACCGGCATCCACACCACTGTCCTCGCTTAGTGTCTGCCCACTGTCGGAGAGCTGAGAGAGCGTGGAGGCTGCTGGGAAGGGGAAACGGGAGGAGAGAGGCATACAGCTGATCAGGGAGGGCTTCCTGGAGATGGCAGTGAAACTAGAAGCAGGAAGATTGGGAGAGTTCCCCAGGCAAAGATAGGGGGAGAAAGGAAGGGATCTTGGGATTAGAGGGCCAGGAGACTCCCTGGTAACACTCTCTACCTACTGAAGACCTGCCCTTCCAACCAGACCTGCTCAAAGGCTTTGACTTCCAGGACACCTGCCTTGACCTCCCAGTTCTCAGCAACTGGTGTAATGATTACAACAGAGGTCAGAAGACAAACCAAGCCCATAGATATGGGTTTTGTTTTATTTTTATTTTTTAAAAACTCACACAGTGCCGTCAATTTTTAATGATGGACCAACAACACATTCAGATCATAAGACTTCATGTAAAATTTAAATGTATAGCTTCCCAAGGAAAAACCAAATTCTGCCACACCTGCCCTGTTCTCCTGCATGACCCCACGTAGGCTGAGCTAAGCTGTGGGTGGGCAATGCCTTCTAGCTCACCAGTCAACACAAGCTCCTTTACTGTTGTAATGACCCAGCCGCCGAACTTGAGACACTCAATTAAGAACACCCACTCTGGAGTCTAGTAGATCAGGTCCGAATCTACATAACCCGCTGTGCAAGCCTGGGCTAGTAACACAGCCTCTCTGAGCCTCCTGTGTTCTCATTTTCACACAGGAAGCAGGATGCTTGCCCTGAGGGGCTGTCATGAGGACTCACAGATACAATGGATGGAGTGAAGCAATCAAGGGGACAGGCTCGACAAATACTTTCTGTGTCTTAGTTTCTTCATCTGTAAAATGGGGATAATGATAGAACCAGCTTCACAGGGCTGCTGGGAGGACTGAAAGAGTCAACAATACAGGCAAGGCTCCTGGAACATGCTTATTAGTGAGGCTGTTAGTTCCTAGCATCATGTGTGTGTCCAGCTCAACTGGTGTTTAGTGGCAGCAGTGACCCAACCAACCATGCTAGGTCTGACTTCTCCCACCACATCCTGCCCGCCCTTTCCTTAGCTGCCTCCTCTCACTAAGCTACTGGCCACTGCGGCCTTGCATTCTGCATCCTGGTCTATGCACTGCTCAGCACACAGCAGGCCCTCAGCGTCCCCCAACCTGGCCTGCCCTCTTCCTTGGCCACAGCTGGCCCCACATATCACTGTAGCCACAAGATGGCAGCAGAACCTAACTAAACACACACAAACACTCTAAATTAAGGACTGTGAGCCAGAGCTTTCTGGGAGAGAACACTAGCCTCTCTCTTTCCCTCTGCCTCCTCAGCTCATGTCATCTGGAAAACCAGGCTCTGTAGCCTTGGCTGGCCTCCCAGGTGCCTGGAAGATTCTTGCTGCCCTGCATCAGGAAACCTGCCGGGGGTCCAGACTGCACCTTCAATATCCAGCTTTCTCCTAGCACCTACTCCGTGCTGAGTTCTGGAGGACAGGGGTCCCAGAAGCCACCGCTGCCTGCAATGAGCCTAGTCTTCCTGGGGAGATGATTAGGTACACACAGGGTGACCAGGGAGGAGGGAGCTGGGGGAGGCCTGGCAGGCCAATGCCATTATCTTCATTTTATAATGAACAACGCAAGGCACAGTAGACAGGCAGGCATGAGAAACAGAGCTGGGATTCAAACTGGAGTCTGCAACCCCAAACTACCTTAATGCTGAACTCGGGGTGCTATTCCAGTGGCCACTCTGACCCTGATCCAGGGACCATCTAGGCTAGCAGGCCGCTTGGCAAGCACCCGTCCCACCCTTCACTGCGTTGATGGGCAGATTAACTCAGAGAGGACCGGGACCTGCAAGGACCGCAGAGCCGCCTCCCGAGCCCAGCCCCCACCCCGTCTGCTGTACTCACTGCGCGTCTGGGGCAGTGCCCTCACTTCGTTCACGTCCGGCTCACTGTCTGGGCGGTGGACCTCCACCATGACAAAGTGCTGGTTTGTGCCTGTCTGGTCTGGGTGTCCGGAAGGTGAGAGAGGTGGAAGGCAGCCCCCAGCCACGGTAGCCTCGGCAGGCGGGGTTTTCAGGTGTGGGGGTGACTGGACCCGGGGGAAGGGGCCAATGGGGTGCTGGTTGACTAGGGCCAGATGGGCGTCCAGGGGCCTCCTGCTGCCAGGGTTGGCAGGGGAGATGGAGGCATAGATCGGGGAGGGGGGTGAGTCCTGTGCAGGGCAGGTCCCTGGGGTGGGTGCGGTGCCCGCCGGCGGGCTGCGGTTCTGCGGAGCTGACAAGATGATGCCTGAGTGGCAGGACGTAGAGGAAGGTGGCTGGAGGTCCTCTCTCCCTGGCTTCCTCAGCTGGCCAGGTGGGCGGTCATGGCCTTGGCCCAGAGGTGGTGGGGGAGGTGGTGGCTTGAAGTTGGACAGCCCCTCAGAGGTGGATTTGACATCATCCTGCCAAAAGACCCAGAAGGAGTAGAAGGAGTCAGAGCCCATCGCTCTGGGAGAGAGTGGAGGCTGGAGCCGCCGAGTGGTACCAGACCCCAGCTGGAATTCTGTCTCTGCTCTGCCGGCTCTTGGCCACGCCGCTCTGAATAATGTAACACCTGAGTGGAAAACTTCTCCCCAGTATCTCGGCAGCTGATAAGCGTTGGGATCTTAGAGGGTGTCTCTGGGGACGGCATCATTACCTTTGGGAATTGAAGTTCTTGGCATCAGCCAGGGCATGTCACAGGGAACAGACTTAATTAGAGATAGGATAGAGAAGATGAAAACACAAAAATGCCATTTTCTTTTTAGGGGATGATCTTGGCTACTTGAGGTGGGAAGGGTGATAGGGCTGGAAGTGGACAGAATGGAGAAGAGGTGGATGGGCATATGGGCTTGGGTACTGTGTGGCCCTGAGCAAGGCACAGTGCCTCTCTGAGCACTGCCATCTAGGTACTGGGGACAGGCAGACCTACTCAGCAGAATGAGTGTGGGGATGTGAGGAGCCATGTACAGCAGGTATGTAGTGGGCACTGTGGCCCCTCTACCTAGGCCAACATCTGACACTTGCATAATTCTGGGAGCCTTATAAGCACCATCCTATGTGCTTTAATTAATTAATCAACATACTCCTTGCTATAAACTTATAGGAGAGGCACATTATTATCCTCATTCTACATATGGAAAAACTGAGGCACAGAGACTTGCCCTAAGTCACACAGTGACCAGTTAGACAACAGTCCCACCTAAAATCACTAGGAACAAGCCATCCTGGCCCCTGCTAGAGGTGGCAGAGTGGTGGGTACACTTATACACAGGTCTGCAGCACAGTCTGAGAGCTCATAGCAGAGGCCTCTGTCCCCTTCCCCACCCTTTGGCTGCCGCAGAGAAGAGTGAGCCCCTGGGACCTGAGCAGACCAGGAAGGGCCTGGTGCAACCAAAGGGCCAGCCAGGGTCTTACCACGGACACATCTGGGAGGGTGTTGACATTGCCCTGGACAGCCTCACCAGTCTCCTCCAGGTCCAGAGTGTTCTAGAAATGGACAAGAAAGCAAGATGAGCAGGGAAGCTGACAGGGAAAAACTGGCTTGTCTTCTAGGACATCAAGGTCTAGGAGGCCTTATGACATCCTCACGTGACGCCTGGCCTATCTAACTTTATCAGAATTCACCTGACTCATTAAAATTAAGGACAATTTGCCTGCCGGTTACTTTGAAGTTAATTTCTCTTTGGGATTTTCTAGTCACCTTCAGGCCTCCCCAGAACTCCTGGTGATGCTGGTGTGTCTCTGGCTTTGACTGGACATTCCTGGACTCTGCCCTGAGTGCTGTGGTTAACATGCCCAACCCTTCAAAACCCAAGGCCTGTCTCTCCACGGCTCTGATGGATCCCAGGAAGGTGTGAAAACGGCAACACTGCAAGTGAGAAGCGGCTAAGGAGCGCCTCCCTCTTTTCTGATACTAATCCCAAGATGGGGATTTAAGGTTTGAATGGGTCTTACTGTGCAAAAATGTCTATTTCTTTCTGCCTTTCCCAATCACAGGAAGAAGCCTGATGCTTCCTCAAATGTCACTGAGCTTCCAAAAGGCCACTTCTGCACTGCCTGTGGGTGGCCGAGCAGAGCTCCTTTCCGAGCTGGGCTCTCTTGAGGGATCAGGGGAGCCATTTCTTTCCAGCTCACAGAGCCAGGATGGCCATGAGTCTCTGCCACTCTGATGGGTAATTTCATGTGGCAACTTGATTGCGTTAAGGAGTGCCCAGACTGCTGGTGAAACATCATTTCTAGATATGTCTGCAAGGGTGTTTCTGGAAGAAATTAATATTTGAATTGGTAAACTGAGTAAAGAAGATCCACCCTCCCCAGTGTGGGTGGGCAGAATCCAACCCATGAAACAGAACTTAAAGGGCGGACTTGCTGTCTCGTCCGGAGCCAAGACACCATCATCTCCTGCCCTCAGACATCCGTGCTCCTGGTCCTCAGGCCTTTGAACTCAGACTTGGAACTAAACAACCAGCTTTCCTGGGCCTCCAGCTCTTGGATGACAGATCATGGGACTTCCTAGCTTCCATAATTGCATGAGCCAAGCCTTCACAATCAATCTTTCTCTATGCCTATATAGTATACGTGATGGGTCCTCTTTCTCTGGAGAACCCTGATACAGCCACCAATACCTGGCTCACGTCTCAAGTGCACCAATACTGAGCATCTCTGAAGCTCTAGACCAGTAGTTCTCAACCTTCCTAATGCCACGGCCCTTTAATACAGTTCCTGTGAGTCGTGACCCACAGGTTAAAAACCACTGCTCTAGACTGACAAGGGGCTGGGGACACAGAAGAGGTGAGAAATCACACTTCTGCCTTCCAGAGCTTAAAGACAGTGTGGTCAGCAGACACAGACATATAACGCAGCTGGGGAGGGGTTATCAAGAAGGCTTCCTGGAGGAGAGGGACAAAACTCAAAGCTAGGTCTTCTGAGTGAGCAGAGAAGGGAACAGACAGAGGGAAGGACGTACATAAAGTGGGAAGGAGACCGAGGTGGTTTAAGATTCCTTGGGTAGCTCCACGTAAGTGTGTGGCCTTGTCTCTGTGGTGCAACTGGTTAGTGCATTCAGCTGTTAACTGATAGGCTAATGGTTTGAGCCCACCCAGGGATGCCCAAGGTGTGGCATTTTAACCCATTGCTGCCAGCTGTCACATAAGTCAAGTATGAGGCTGCTTAGACTTGAGCCTGAGGACAATGGGTTGCCGTAGAAATTTGGTCAAGTTTGCCTTCTAGAAAGAGGCCCTTTGCTCACATCCCCTCTAGGCACACGGGATCACTGCAGGCGAAGACCGTCAGGGTCTTCACATGGCTGACGCTTCTGCCTGGAACATTTCTTACCTACCCGCAGGCAAGTGTTGGTGCCCCTACTTCAAGAGCCTCCTCGGTGAGGTCTGCCCTGACTAGCCCTTCCCGACTTCACTTGTCCCCATCTCACTGATTCCCTAGCCACTAGCCAGGGTGTCAGCCTTGAACTGTAAGTCAGGTCATGTCTCTCTCCTGCTCATGCACCCTGGGGCCTTTTCATCGTAGTTGGAAGAAGTTCTAAAGCCCACACTCGCTGTGCCTGCGCAGTGCCCTCCTTTTTTGCTTCTCCTGCCACAGGATGCCATCGTTCCTGCCTCAGGGCCTTTGCACTCACGGCTCTCTGCCTGCACACACCCATGGCTCATTTCCTTCCTCCATTTCTGACCTCGGTGAGACCCTCTGAGACTAGCTTGGCCTATAACAGCCCAGCCCACCACCATCTCTGTCTGCACCCTGACCCTGCTTTGGTTTTCTACATAACATGTATCACAACCTGATCTTATACTGTCTATTTGCTTATTTTCTTTCTTTCCCACTGGATACAAAGAGTGAGTTGGCAGGACTTATGACTACCTGGTCCTCACTCTCTCCTCAGTGCTTAGAACAGGAGCTTAGAGATTTCTGCTTGATATATATTTATTAAGAAAACTGATTACCCCATGAATGAATTGATCAATGGACGAATAAACCAATTGCTCACTCTGGCTGTCACGGGGGGAGGCCCCAACTCCACACACCTAAGGCACAGTGTACCAGTCATGCTCCCACTTTGAAAGGCCAGTGACTGGAACCCACAGCACACTCAGGCCTCTTGGCTCTGAGCCTGGCAAACCCAGACGTTTTCGTTTGGTCCTGTGATGCCTCTGGGGCAAAGTCAGGCTGGGGCAGCTGTCCCCATTTTTCCAACAAAGTTGTTGCTTACAAGCAAAACTGCATACCACCTCCCAAGAAGATGCTGCTGACAGCCTTTGCGACATAAAGAGTGTGTGTTTACAGGAGTGGGAGAGGTTCTTGGAGAAGGGGAAGTGGTTAGTGACACTGGCTCCAGCTTTGCCACCTCTGGGGCTTCCTTGCAATCACACCCAGTTCTGCCACTTACAGCTGAGATGGTGTGTGAATCACTGAGTGATGGTGCGTCAATCAACCTTCCTGTGCCTCGGTTCTGCAAAATGGACTAACAGCTATAGTTGCCTCATGCACGTGATGTGTTAATACCGACAAAGCACTCAGAGCAGGGTCTACCACAAGGTATGAAGGAAAGTAACCATTACACACATCAGAGGGCTGGGAGGCCTTGCAAATAGAATGAACTGCAAAATGTACCCTGAATGTGGGAACACCTCAGATGCAAAGGAAATGGCAGCTGTCCTGTACACCTCTCTCTTCCAAAACCAGAATGAGTCTAATGCTCCCTGGAAATAGCCCAGCTGGGCATGTAGAGCACCCAGAATTATGGTGAACAGTGGCGCAGGCTGGTTACATGTAATTGCTTTTCAAGACTCAACAGTCTTGGCTCTGACTTCAGCAGCACAGCGAAGGGCCAGAGCATTGAAGGTGTCCACACAGCAAAGACAAGGGACCCTCTGCTACACTCAAACATAGCTATGGCCACCTGCCCTAGGCATACAATGCGTAGGTGACCCTGGGGGCAGCCATGGTGAGGTGCAGATGACAGCACATGGTGGGACCAAAGACATGGGATTCTGTCCCACCTGGTGGATCAGGGCTGTGCACATTCATTCACAGCAGGCAGCTGTGTCTTATGGGGTGTGGCTTCCTCCTGGAAAGGATACTAGAGAACAACGAACTGTGCAGGACGCACTGTGTACCAGTCCCCACGCAGGCTGTTTCACCTGCATTATCTCAGTTGCTTCCTCCTGGGAGGCAGGCACTGTGACGCTCTCTCAGCACATCAGTTACAAGGAAAGCTCAGAGAGGGAAGGGACTTCTCCAAGGACGCACGGCCATCCTATAGCAGATCAGCTTTCTAAACCAGGTCTGGGTCAAAGTCCATGCTGCGCTATTCTAACCCCCCAAACAGACAAGGCCCTGATGTCATGGGATCCAGAGGGCCCCACAAGCACCCTCTCTGCAAGGAGAGGACATAGCCACTGCTGGCCCATCCTGGAACAAAGGCAGAAGGTGGAGATGGAGGAGGGGACGAGGGGTGGCCAGGGGACAAACACCAGCCATGGGAGGGAGGCTTGAAGTGGAGCAAACGGCAGACGGTTTGGAGCCTGGCCCTGCCAGACTCCATCTGCTGAATCCAGACGCTCAGGAGTCCCGAGTCCCCAAGCCATGTTCCTTGTGCATCTGAAATAGCTGCAGACAGCAGGCTAAGAACCCCGGGGATGCGTCAGCAGAAATGCTTGCAGAACAGGCTTCCAGAGGAGGCTCAAGGTCAGAGCTCACACAGGAGCTGGGTCTGTGTGTCCTGGTCACAACCCCCCCACAAGCACTGCTACCTGGGGGCACCTCCCTTGAACCTTCTGAGGCTGGTACCACCTAAGGGCTTAGGCCCAGAGGCTGAATTAATCCTGCCAGGTACTCTTCAACCACTTTGTAGCTGAGTGGACTGAAGATCAGAGAGGGAAGGTCATCTGTCCAAGGTCACACAGCAAGGACAAGGCAGGAAGCTGAACTCTATTCAAGGCGTGACTTGCTTCTCAGATGAGAAACCTGTTTCCCACAGAGCCAGGAAGCCTTGAAGGCATGCTGTTCCTCCAGTCCCTCCTCAAACCTGTAGCAGTTCACAAACGCCCTTCCCTTCAGGGAAAAGAGTCCTTATTGGGGCCCACTCAGGGCCCAGACATCACAGCAGTCTTGTCTGGGGGACTGAGAAAGGAATGACGTGAAGTGAAAGGATGAGGGGGCAACCCCCTGTGCTAACTTTGCAGGTAGATGCAGGAATCTGCAAAAGAGGCAGGCGAGGCCTTGCTTGGATGACGTCAAAGCCCAGATGCCATCTGGGCGCTCAGGGCCACCTCAGCAGAATGGGGCTTCTCCCCCAGCCCAACCCCAGTTTCTAGGCCATAAAGGTGCTATTTTCAGCTCTTTGTTCTTCCTGCTTCTTTAGTCTGATGTTGGGCCAACAGGCTCCCCCGACCCCACCCCAGATTGCACCAAGAGCCTAAGGCTGCATGGCTCTTCCCCAACTCTACGTGTGGGGAAACCGAGACACTAGGTCACAAAGTCTTCTGGAATGTCACTAGGGGAGCCATAGATTTCTGCCTGAAGGGGCTGCTGACGGGGAGAGAAGGGCAGAGAAAGAGAGAGAGACCAGACAGGGAAGAGTGAGAAGAAAAGAAAAGAGAAGAGACTTGGTGAGAAAAGGCAGCAAGGGAGGGAGTGACGGGAAGAGACAGCCCCTCCCCGTACCCACCAAGGCCAGAGCCCACCTGAGCACTAGACCTGGCGGCTCAGTTACTCCTGCCCGGTGCCCCTCACTCACTTTACAGCCGCAGGGAATAGAGGACAGTGAGGGTGGTGGCTGGTCAGAGCTGGCGCGAGGAGGGGAGCCTGTCACCCCAGGAAAGACAGATTGGGGTTGGGGGGACAATGATTAAGCTGAGGTAAGCCAGTAAGACCTGACACTCCTGGGGGGCCAGACCATTGGTGTGACTAGACCCTGGGGTGACACAGCCACACTGGGGGAGATGGGGGTCTTTGGACCTCCAACTTTTCCAAGCACAGGGTGGTGGTGGGGAGTCTGGTGGTCAGAGGGTAAGGTTAGAAGAGTGGGCTGGAGAGAAGCATTCCTGAAAGCAGCTAAACGGGACCCAGAGTGGCTGGTGTGGCTGAGACAGCCGGGATGGCCCCTGCCACCAGGCCAGTACCTACAACCCAGAGTAGGAGTCACTGCCTCCTCCCAGTGAGGCTTGTGCTACCACTGAACAGATCAGGCTTCCTCTCACTAGGCTGAAACCTGGCCCCACAGCACCCTCCCTGTGGTCTTAGGAAAAGGATGTCAGTGGAAAGGGAACGTGACCCAGAATCTCCAGAAGGTTATGGCCAGAAAGGCCTGAGGACTAGGCCGGGAACCAGGGCTCCAGCAACAGAGGGTGGGGCTGGGGAAAACATTCTAGCTCCATTTTCATTAACCTCCGACTGAAATGCTACATTGCCTTCCTTTACCAAGGGAGGCGACAAAGCCTCAGTACAATCAGCCACTGTCACCCACAGAAGTCACCCATCTTCCCTACCACATCCCAGCTGTTGCAGATGTCATGAAATCCTTTTTGCGCTCAACACAGCTTCACAATGACAGTGGTCACTGACCCGCGGCTCGAGCTAGTTATTGCTAATAAAGTAGCACGTGTTTTACAATGTGTTTCCATATTTTGAAAATGCTATTTTGTGAAATAATTTGCTCTCCATTTTATCTTTAAACAGTTAAAACTGTTGTTCTGAAAAGGGGCCCCAGGGTTTTACCAGCCTGCCAGAGGGGTCCACGGCACGGAAATGATGAAAAACTGTCATAAGTCAATGCTGGGCTTGATTCCTCCATTTGACAGCTGGGAGAGTCTGTGCAGAGGGAAGTAGGGGACAGCCCACTTCAAGCAGGCTCCCACCTCCCCACACTGGGCTCTGTTTGGTGGAAACAGCTTCCAGCAGCCCTAAGTCTGGTAGAGGGAGGTAAGTGTCCCATAAACCACTGTAGATACAGCAGTGTGCTGGCTGGTAGAAGATGTCCTACTCAGACTTGGCCATGGTGAAGTTGCAGCCACCAAGAGGCATTAATGTCTTGGGCAAATGTATCGTTCTGGGAAGGCAGGGGGCAGGTGCTGAGGCCTCCCTAGGATGGAGTGGGCTGTTCTACTCAAGGAGGAGGACATGTCCCAGCCTCTCTGTGCCGTCTTCCTGGGGTGGGGAATGTGGTGACAACACACCTGCACACCTGGTGAGGAGCTGCAGCCCCTCCAGGTGATCCCCACCTACCCTGAACCTTTGGGCTCTTTTCATACACACGGGAGGGGAGGCATCTTCACAGATGGAAAAAGGATTATATCGCTTCCTTCCTAAACAATAGGACATATCCCAGTTGCCACGTCCTGACCTCAATGGCATCTGCTCTGTTGGTACAAGGCTGGCCTTGACCTCTGGGAACCCTTTTTCCCTACAATCCTCTGTAGTGCCCTCAATAACGGAATTGGTTCCTCCTCACCTGATACACCCTCTTAACCTCACTGAACTTTAAGAACAATCAACAGATAGCCAGTCTTATTAGCCCATTGTACAGATGTAGAAACTGAGGCACAGAAGGCTTGCATGCCCTGCCCAAGGTGACATGGCTACTAGTCTGAAGACCTGAGCCAGATTGGGAGGAATCCAAAGCCTGAGCAATTAAGCCCCTCTGCCACAGGCCTGCTGGCACTAGAGGAAGCATTTAAGAAACGTCAGGCAGGCCATTCTTCTTTCACTCTGCTCTCCTGGCCAACATCTTTATGGGGAAAAATCATATTGTTTGAAGGCAGTAAAAAATGCTCAAGGCTGACTCTCTATTAGACAAATGGAAAATAAACGTAATTTGTGGATGGGGGGAAAGCTGCCTCTGATCTCCTTCGATTGACTGCTTCTGGTTTGAGGGGAAGTGGCTGCTGAATGAGCCATGTTTAACCTGGGATCGATAACAGCACAGCATGACCCAGGGAACTCAGGCTAAATGGAAACTGGCTCCATCTGGGGCACACGTCTGGGGCATCTGGGTCACAGACAGCCAGTCGCCTGATGCCACCCTACCTGTCTGAATGCCAAAGCAAAGGACACCTTCCTACAACATGGGAGGCAAATGTTTGGAAGGTCAAGTGGAAGAAGAATAGGATCTTTCAGGTGGCTGGAGCAATGGTCTCATTTTTGCTTCAGCTCCATGTTTTCTGGGCCTCCGCTCAGTGCCAGGCTCTGAGCTGGCCCTGGGGACACAGACAGGAGAAAGATGTGGTCCCTGCCTGCACCCTGCCAGCTCCCTCTGGCCACTGAGGAGGGGAAACCCATGAAGAAGCTAAAGCAATGTGATGAGTGATTTAGCGGAGGAAGGAAAAGCTTGGGAGCTCCATGTGGAAAGGAATTTTGGCCAGAAGAGAGAAATGTTTTTGATTTTTGTCCACTGAGATTTGGGGGTTGTTACTCAACATTACTGCAACAAAGCTTACTAACATGTAGCACTGTTGCAGACCAGGAACTGGCACTCACTGGTGAATAAATATTATCTCAAGCTCCTTCTCCCTTTGGAGGAAGCTATGGCTCTTGTTTGAAGACACATAGAAGTGGTCAGAGCACAGAGCTGCTATTCCGGGCTGTGACTCTGAAAGTGGGGATCCTCACCCTGCCCCATCCCAAACCTCTTAATGAGGCCCATGAGTTAATTTGGGTGAAAAGGTCTTAGAAGTGATAACATGGTAACAGTGGCCAGGCGGCTGAATTGCTGCTAATAATGTGGGATGTTACCTTTCGATCTTTTTTCAGAAGTCAGTCTGGTGGCCCCTGGGCCAAATACACCGCAAAGGACCTTTTTTGTGTCCTCCAGACACAGAGGAGGCTCTCAGAAGTGGGGGAGTCTTGTAGGTCTACCTTGATTGCACAGATGGGGAGACTGAGGCTAAAAGTGAGTGAGGGGCTTTCTTGAGAGCACACTGTGTGGGAGGGAGGACCAGGGTAGATTAAATACACGGGGCTCCCGATTCCTAGTGGGCACAGTGCCCTGCACAGCCTGTGGGAGGGCTTCCAGGTGGAGGTGGTTGTGTCCATACAGTATCAGTCCATCAGTCTCCAGTTTGAGGCCTGCTATGTGTGTTGGTGGGGAGGGGCATTCCCAGGAGATACCAAGGCAGGGGCTGACCTAGCAGCAGGAGGAGCTAGGACTCAGAGACCGTCGTCACACATCTTATCAACTCCAGGTGCACACGGTCTTCCCAATCCCTGCTTGGCACACAAATCTTTGGGCCTGGCTGATTCCTGAGAATGAACCAGTTCATTCTGGGATAAACCTGTCCTTGTGTATTTTCAATAATCAAGGTGGGACATTAAAAGTAATCAGACCTGGTAAAGGTAAGTCAGAACAAGTCAACCCTCTGCTTTTACCTGCCATCTCACTCAGTCAAGGCCGATGTCCTCAGCACACCACCTGCCCTGCCCTGCACTCCCTCTACTCTGGCCTTATTGGCCTCCTGGACTTTGCTCAGGCACTGAGGGCATGCCCTCACCTCAGGGCCTTTGCACATCCTGTGTTATGAAATGCTCTTCTCTCATTCTCTCAGATGTGAGCAGGGCTCTGGCCCTCACCTCCTGCAGGTCTTCACCATCCCTTCCTCCTCTTCTGCCTTTTCTCCTCAGCACCTGTCATCACATGCCAGCCTGCTGTATATTTCAGCTCTCTTGTCGGTTTCTGCCCTCCTGCTGTCTCTAAATTCCACCATGGAAAGGATTTCTTTGTTGTTCAACACTGTATCCCCTGTGTCTAGAGCTGTATATAGCACTTAGCATGTCCTCAATCAATTCCTAAACAGGAAGAGGAAAGGAGGAGATGGACAGACGACTAGACGATGCTGAACAAGCGGCTGGTGTGATCCTTCCGGGGAGAATCTCAGCCCGATGGTGGGGTTAACAGCACCGGCTCAGAGGCAGGCAAGCCTGGGTTTGAACCCTAACTCCACCACTTGCTGGGTGTGTGACCGTGTGCAAGTTGCGTCTCCTCTCTGAGCTTCAGTCTTCTCTGTAAGATGGGATCACAGCAGCACTTACCACTCTTAGCTACTCTCATCTAAAGCCAACACGATTGGAAAGTGGCATCACAGTGCCCTGGAGAACTCTCAGCAAGTGTTAGCTACTAGCACTACGGATAAAGGCCCAACTAGTAACATTAACACGGGCCAGGCTCTGAGCTGAGCACAAGGCATTCCATGGTGACTCTAGACACAGTCGTTGGCCCCATGCAGCTGGAGGTCCTGGGGAGACCTGTACAGGTTATGAGAACATAATGAGGCAGGAGCTGTGACCAAAGGAAGCCCAGGGAGCTCAAAGAGCCAGGGTCTGGAAGTCACTTCCCTTGAGAAGATCAGGGAAGTCTTCTCAGAAGAGGTGGCATCTAAACTAAGGGCTGAAGTGCACATAGGAGACAGTCGGGCCATGTGAACTGGGAAGGAAAATATTTTATACAGACAACAAATGGCATATGCAAAGGCCAAGAGGTCTCTCAACCTCACAGCATAGGAAGTACCACCCTCATGCTATAGATCCTGAAACTGAGCTCAGAGAGGTCAAACAACTTCCTGAGGTCACACAGGAAGGAAGTGGCAGAGCTGGGATTTGAATGGAGGGCATTCTCACCCTAGAGCCTGAGGAAGCCTGACAAATGGGTGACCAGGAGAGACGGTGGGCACCAAGAAGCAGCCCTGGTCCCCACCAGGAATGGGTACAGATGTGAGGGGGTGGTAGGAAGGGCCACAGCCTTCAAATTCCACCCTGGCTAAGGGACACCCACAGTCCCCACCCCGCAGGAAGGACGGTACCTCCATCAAGTCTATAAGCCACAGCAGCCGCTCCTGGGGGAGGAAGGGTGAGCAAAAGGCAAAAAGAAAAATAAATCAAATAAATATTAGGGAATGGGTGGGCACAGCAACAACCCGGTCCCCAAAGTCGCGTGCACACATACACACACACATGCAGAGTAAACGTGGGTCTCCAAATCCTTCTTCTATTTACCTTGAAGGCTTTGGGCAGAAATAAAGGAAGGAGAGGGGAAGAAAGAGCCCCATTGTGGTGACCAACACCCCTCATGGTGCCTGCCTCTCTCAGGGAAACAGCTGAGTCCCCACTGCTCTGAAGCAATGACACTTGTCCCTGACAAAGGGTATTTAGGAGATGGTCATTCACCTTAGGGCAGGGATGGGGCCACTAATCCCATCTGGCAGATGGAAAGGTGGGCTCAGAGAAGGGAAGTGAATTGTCCAAGGTCACATGTGCTGACGAAAGGCAGAACTTCAAGGAGGAGCCTGTTTGGAAGCCTCGATCAGAGAAGGCCTAGATGTCAGGGAGGCCCAAGCCCTGCCACAGCAAAGCAGCCGAGTCTGAAATGGAGCTCCGAGCTGAGCATGTGGAGAGCACCTGTGTGGGCTGAAGGTCACAGGAGCAGTGGCAGGTAGTCCCTCAGCCTAGTGCCTTCCAGAGCCTGCAAGTGTCCATGAGGCCCTGGATGCAAATCTCCAGGTGGTTTTCCTTAGCCAGGCTGTGGCTAGTCAGAAAGAATTACAGCTTCACCCTTGGGGTGTGGGCAGCTTTTGTGGCATGCTGGTACTAGCAGTTTCCTCCTCCTGGGCCCACAGGCATCCTTCCAATAAGCTCGGGGAAGTGGTATCACTACCTCACAGCAAGTGAGGAAACGGAGGCACCAAGAGATGAAGCAACCTTTCCACGCTGACTCTCCTGCCTGGAGACTTTTCCTAGAACCCACCTGGTCAAGCTCAGACCTAACCCTGACATGTGTGTGCTATCAGGGGGGTCATGGACTTTCAGAACATCCAATCCTCAGAAACTGGAGGAAGGGCTTAGGGACCACCCTTTTATCTGTTCCCAAAGACTTCCTGCAGGGGACAGCCTCCTTCTCCCTGCCCCTAGTAGTCCCCAAACGTGAAACAGCCTCTGCTGCAACCATGCTCAGCCCTAAAGAAATGCATGGTGACTTCTGGGCTCATCATGGGAAGGGGATGAGCACCCTTGGGGATGGTAGGGATGGGGAGAAGAGCAGAAGATACCCCCAGACACCCAGAGCTAAAGGAAAGCCACACTGGGAGTTGGGATCTGCAAACGAGAGAGGCACACACTCCAGCTCAGGCTGTTTCCTGGCAGCTGTGAGCTCACCCTTGCCTGTTTACCACGTGCGTCTGCAATCCTGACATCCCTGCACCCCTGAGCAACTGCCCCTGCTCCGGTTCACTGGGACAACTAATGCTGTGTCCGTGTCGAGTCGAGAATCCACCAATAAGAACACCCAGTTCAGCTTCTGGGAGCAATGGTACTTAAGGCACTGCACTTCCTCCCTCCCCTTCCATACAGGAGTGGGTGGGTGGTCCAAAGGCAAGAAGTGGGAGCGTGGAGGAGAGTGTGGCGCCAGGCTGGCCCTCCTGGCCTCAGCCCGGACTCTTCCCACCACGTGGATGAGTATCAAGGCATGGCCTCCTGTCCCTTTCTTGCACAGGTCACCATACTGGGGACAAAACCACACCCCAAGATGAACCAGATGCTTTTCTGGGGGATCTGGTGAGTCTGCAAGAAAGCCAAACTGGGCTTGGGGCTCCATAGGCAACAGGGTGGCCTCTCAGGGGACAACAAAAAGCACGACCCAACTCCCTGTGACCACTGCCACTTACTGAGAGCTCGGCAGGGGCCGGGCATCCTGCCAAACGCATGGCTGTGCCTTCTCATTTCATCCTCCCACGATTGTAATTATTTTTTCTACCTACCTAATTACCTGTTTTTTTCACCTTTCTCCTACAGCCCCCAGGCCCCCAGACTGTGAGCCCTGTGAGGCAGAGTCGTGTCTCTCTTGTTCCCCTGGTGTCCTGCATAGCCACCCAGGCACTCAACAACCATCAGCTTTTTACGGGTGAGGAGAGGGAGGCTCAGAGAGACCAGGCACAGAGCTGGTAAGTGCTGGGATCTGTACCCAGATTGGTCTCACGCCAAAGCCTGTATCTTAATCCTGCCCTGGCTGCCAAGCCAGGGACAGGGCAGGGGCAGCTCACCCTGGCCGAGCTGACAGTGGTAGAGGTGCCGTGGCTGCCTGTGGATGATCCTGTGTCACTGTAGGAGACCACAGAGTAGGTGTCCCCAGCCCCAGGGCCTGGAGGCTGCCGTGCCTTCATGGACTCGATCTCGCGCCTCAGCACCAGGTGGTCGAAGCGCTCTAGGTCTTGTGGGGAAATGATGCCTCTCACCTCAGACAGGAGCGAGAACTGGAGTGGGGACAAGAGGGACACTCAGCTGGTCCCCCTGATGTCCTCTCCTCCTTAACCCTCTATGGCTCTCCAGTGCCCTCAAGAGAAAGGCCAATGCCTTTGCCTGGACACTGGGCCCTGCACGATCTCACTGCTCCTTCTGGACACCTCCTTGGCATGCGCACCTGCGACTCCCTGAACATACCACATTTCACGCTGCAGAGCCTGTGGCTGTCCCTTCCCCCTAGGGTGCCCTTCTCCCTACTTATCTCTAAATCAAATCTTTCAAAATGTAACCCCTCCCAGTGGATAAAATCCTTCCTTTGTTCAGCTTCTGAATGTCAGGCTCCCAGTACAGCAGTGTTCCCAAGCGGGTGACTCGGCACAGTCACCTGCAGGGGTCGGGGGCGGGGGTGTTGGGAGAATGACTCTCCCCAGATGTGGGGAGTTAACCAGCCCAGGATGGCGCCTGGCATTGTTTTTTAAGGACAATCCAGGTGATTCTAAATGTGCACTCAGTGTTGGAAACCCCTGAGTTAGGGCCCCAATCCCAGGGCACTCCGTCTGCTTTCCCCAGAATGTGGAGCTTTCTGGAGGAGGGGCTGCCTTGGGCCCCAGTCTCTGTTCAAGGGGGTTAGCTCCATACTGGTTGCCTGTAAGATCTCAGGGGGACAGAGGGAGAGCCTTTGAAAAGCCGAAGCCAGGCCGGGGGGAGGGTGTGGTCACCTTGGCGTGAGTGTTGAGCAACTCGAACAGGGCCATGACCAGAGCCTCCAGGGAGATGCTGCCACCACGGTACTCGTCCAGGTAGTAGGCCATGGTGGCCCGCTCCTGCTCATTCAGCAAGTGCCGGGCCTGCTCCTCCAGCAGCACACGTGTCTGGTTTCCCAGGCTGCTCAAGGTCACCTGGGAGCCGGCTGGGCCTTTATAAAACCCTGGCTGAAGGACAGAAAGGCAGAGGCCAGGAATTCCGAGCTGCTCTGGGACCAAGTGGCCAAAGCCAGCCTGCAGCAGCACTGCAGTGGTCTCAGCATGCATGGGAACCCTCACAGGACATCTTGACAGGGGCCCTCATCAGTCACACAGTGCTCACATCGCACTTTGTTATCTTATCTCATCTCTGCAACCATCTGAGTCAAGCAATATTACTACAGTTCCTGTTTCATTCCTTAGGCTTCCAAAGCTCCTTTGGGAAACCAGGGATGATAATAGTACCTGTATTGTTTACAAAATACAGCTCAGACCTGCACATGTGCCCCTGCCACAGCCCCTCCGATCACCTGTCTCCCCTTTGGTGCCCTCAGTCCTGTCACCTACACAGAGCTGCTGAAGCCATCTCGTGAAAACACACACCTCTGGTGTTGCTATCTTGCTAAAAGCCCTTCAATACCATCCCATTATTTTAGGTTAGAAGTTGAGCCTCTCAGCCTGGCCTATGAAACCCCATGTGATCTGGCCATCCTTCCTGCTGCTGTCTTGCTTCTAACACCACCCGAGGTCCCTCTTCTGTTTTCCAACAAGCCAGGTCCTTGCTGCCTCAGGGCTCTGGCACATGCTGTTCCCTCTGACTGGCTTGTCCCCTCCCCCAGTCCATAATCCAATAACTTGTATTTAACATTTAGTGTACTGATCAAGGGTGTGTTGGCACCTAAGTGGAAGAGGTCTGCGCCCTCTCCCTCCTGCCCCATTGAAGTTAGGTGTCTTGTTCCTTATTCTCTCTCTCATAACTCCCAGGACCCAACTTGACGGTCCTGAGGATCTGTTCAAATTACATATTTGTTTGAAGGTCTGTTTTGTTTTTATGTTTCTGTGAGGTGTGACCCCCATGACAGCAGGGACCTGGTCTGTACTGTCCACTGCTGTGAACCCTGGTGCCAGGGGTGGTGCCCAGAACCTCGTAGGCTCACTGACTCTGTGGATAGCGGGGTGGGCAGTCGGGGGCTGCCAGACCCAAATGAGACAGCATGTACAAGCTGCTGGCACCCTCTGCCTGACCAGGGCTCCCCCCCCGGGGGGCTAGGAAGGAGCGGAGACACCCTAGGATGAAGAATGCCTACCTTGTTTGTGCCTGCTGTTTTGAGATCTCCAGGAAATCTGTGGAGAGAGATGACATCTTCAGGGGCGTGCCTGAGTAGTTCAAACAGGCATGAGCAGGGAAAAGGCTGATTTGGAGCAGGAAGAATGAACATTTCAGAGAGTCACATATTACGGCTGCCACTTGCCACCAGCTCAGTTTGGGGGCTGCTCAGGGGGACATGAAACCCTGGACAGATGAGCAGCTTCCAGCCTCACCTCCCAATTAACAATGTGGACAGTGCACCCCCAAATCACCCAAGGTGGACTCCTGCACTGTTGCCAACCTTCCATCACCAGTCAGGCAACTCAAGGAATGGAGAAAAGAAATGGTGACTGACAGGTGACCTTGGGGTCTGACCAAGCCCAGGGACAGTGGCGATGGACAGACCGGAGATCCCAAGTCCAACCTGCAGGTGTAGCTCAGCTCCTGCCATGGGGACCCAGGGTGCCAGAGATTCTGATTTCTAAGGAATACCTAGAAATCTAGTTTTTTACACAAAATCAGATGTCCTTTTAAATGTTGGCAATTAATTTAAAAAATGTATGCTACTGTGCAGGCGAAAGGAAGGGAGGGCAGGAGAGAAAAAAAAGATTCTTTGGGGTGTATTTGGCCCAGGGGCCACCAGGGCTGATTTCTGGAGAAAGATCAAAAGGTAACACGTCACATTATTAGCAGCTCTTCAGCCGCCTGGCCACATGTTATCACTTCCAAGACCTTTTCACCAAAATGAACTCACTGGCCTCATTAAGAGGTCTGGGATGAGGATCTCCACTTTCAGATGAAGCAAGGAAGGACTGAGAACGAGGTAAGTGATGTGTCCAAGGGTGAATTAAAAATGAGAGCACTGGAGTATAGTTCAGCTTTCTAGGGGGAAACCAAGGCCAGGAGAG
The DNA here is from genome assembly GCA_963574575.1 of Galagoides demidoff. Classification (NCBI taxonomy): domain Eukaryota; kingdom Metazoa; phylum Chordata; class Mammalia; order Primates; family Galagidae; genus Galagoides; species Galagoides demidoff. Next base: position 36,015 of record CAUYQV010198816.1, read on the forward strand.
GAGAGGGAGGGGCCCCAGGTCATGTCGTGCAAGTGAAAGGGGCCCTGGCGTTGGGACTCCAGGCTCTGATTGCTGGTGTGGTGGTGGGATTGGAGGGGGCTGTCTATAGTGCTCAGAAGCCTGGCAGTCTGCAGGTCAGAGTGAGCAAAGTGGCCTGACCCTGCTGCGTTCACGGCAGTCTCCTCAATCCGGGAGCTGGCGATCCACTTGGTCTCGTCCACGGTGGTACGGGCATGGGGCAGCCTCCCAACGTCCTTCACTGTCAGGATGAGGTGCCGAGACGACTTGAGCAGCTGGACCGCCTCATCGTGTAGGATGCTGAGAAAGCTGCGCCCATTCACCTCTAGAATCTGGTCCCCAACCTGCCAAGACCACCATAAACACAGTTACCTGGCCTGTCTGCAGAGCACTAACTCACACTAGAGCTTCCCAGCACACAGTGGGAATTCAATAAAAAAAAATCACCAGATGATTAAGAAGACATGGATTCCCATCCTTCCCAACTCCAGGACCATCTCTGCCACAGCCCAGTGGGGACAAGGACATCACACCAGCCTAGTTTGCTCCTTGACATGTTTCTCCTGATTAATATCCCACTGTCCTAAGTCTCAGGAAACTGAGGCTCAGAAAGGTTAAACATATAGATTGTGACCACAGAGCTAGCGAGGATGAGCGCTGGGGTCAGGCTGGCCCCAAGGCCTATCTGCTTTCTGCTACTGGGCTCCCACCAGGAGCTCTGTTTGGGGACCATGTGGTATCATTTCAAACCCAGAGTGCCCAAAGCTACCATCCTACCATCCTTCCCTGGTCCTGCCTATAGTAGCCACATTTGAAAACCTGACCCCATCAGTGACTCTGCCTGCACTCTCTGGAGTAAAGGCTTCAGCAAGTCCCTTCCTCCAGCCCCAGCAGCCCCCATCCCTGGGTCCCTACCTGTTCCCTCCTAGGGTCCTGAGCCAGCATCTTCCTCACTGTGCATTTCCATTTGAGCTGGCCATGGTGCCAGACTAAGTCCATCAACTTTTGGCTTTCATAACTAATCTGTCCCTGCTTAAAAGCCTCCAAGGCCCCCCATGATTTAGGAGGCAGTAAAGTGCTATGGCCAAGGGTTTTAAACATTATCAGACGTAGGTTCAAATCCTGGCCCTGCTATTTCCATGCCACGTGACCTAAGGAATCCCGTGTAGTTTCTGTGCCTCACTTTCACAGAGTGTAAAAAGGGGATCCTAGCCTGTAGTCCCAGAGATTCAGGAAGCCAAAGAGAGGGAATCCCATGAGTCTAGGAGTTTGAGGGTGCAGTAAGCTACGATGATGCCACTGCACTTCAACCTGGGTGACAGAATGAGACTTCACCTCTAAAAGGGGGGGAGGTCCTAGCCCGGGATTGTCCTTTTCCAAATTTCTATAGCCATCAGCACCTGTTTCCCAAGGCCACACAGCAATATCTATAATCCCTTCTCCCTTTCTGTGTCTCTGAGCTCCAGGGTTGAGAAACCTAGGTTCCTGGGGAATTAGGCAGCCCCCCACCCCCTGCCATTCTCCCTATAACGAGCTTGAGATGAGACTCTACACTCATTCAGGGCTTGGGACCCAGCAAGTGCATAATAATAAGTGCTTATGCACAAAGATGTAGATAGTGCCAGTCCCCACCTGGGGAAGGGCCTCGGCAGCCCCCTCCTTGCCTCTCCCTCTCATACTAAGAGGCAGAGCTGTAGTGAGGCCTGGCTGTCTTGGGCACTCAGGCCTCTCTGAGTGACGGGGAGACTCACTCCTGCCGGGCCCAGCTGCACCCACTAGTTTCACAGCCTCCCTCTGTGGCAGCTCCACCTCTCAGCTCTGAGTCCTCTGGGCTACTACCCGCTGCTCTCAGCTAGAGCCAGCTGCACTTCTCATCTGAAGTGGTTTGTTTTCTTAAGTATCCCCCTCAATAGCTTTCGCTTTTGCTGCACTAAGAGAATCAATTTTAATCTTCCCTTTAACACACTTTATTTCATCCGGGCAGTATAATGAAAGGAACCGGTGTCGGAGAGAGCAGATATGGAAGGGCAGCCTTTTGTGTGCAGGCCTTTCCCCAAAGGTCCAGGCTGGGCTCCGGGAATGGGAGGGGAGGGAACAACTTAATGCCAAGAGCATCGACCTGACCTTCTCTGAGGCTGGGGGGAGGCTGCTGGATAAAGTATAAGGTCCCCAAATAAACTTGAATTGCTGATACCCAACGAATAGTTTAAACATACATGTATGCCCCAGAAGCTGCACGGGGCATACATATACTTACAAAAAGTATTCATTGTTTATCTGAAACTCAAATTTAAATGGCATCCTGTATTTTCATTACATAAATCTGGCTACTTCGTGGTAGATGTGTCAGTGGCTCTTATGGGGCTGATTTAGTGCTCTGGTTTCCAAACTTCACTCATTCATCCTCACCCTGAGCCAGGCACCTGTCACTAATCCAACCTGAGTCCCTGGGATTACCCAGCATGCCACTTACCACAGCCTCATCCTAAGCATTAATATCTGTGAAATTGTAGGTTTGCTGTGCTAGTCACATTTCCCTCATGCCTGTTAAATAAATGCTTCCCTGTGAGATTTCTAAGAGGTAGTGCCAGGTGCCTGCACAATCTAGCTGGGGGACAGCCAGGAAATGGGAGTCATTCTTGGGAAAACCTGACTCACTGGGGGTGTGAGCCCATCTTCCCAGTCTCTTTCCAATCTTCTCCTGTCTCTTCCTCTCTAGGGCAGGAGTGTCCAACCTGCGCCGTGGGGGCCAAATGCTGATTTTGTGTGGACTTTTTTTGCTTATCTGTGGTGTCAAATATCATGAAAAGTATGCATGGACCTTTTTATGGCTAATCAGCTTTCATTAGTGTTTGTACATTTACTGTGGGCTCAGGACAACTCTCATTCTTCCAAGGTGCAACAGAGAAAAAAAAAGTTGGACACCCTTGCTCCAGGGCCTACTTTCAAACCGTTTCTAGGCAGGGTTACTTCAGGATAGCCACAAGGCCTTCTCCAGCATCTGAAATGGTCTGTTATTCCCATTTTTCTGTGTCCAGATCTCTCTCATTTTTTTTTTTTTTAATTTGTTGGAAAGCTTCCTGAGGTCCAGAACCCTTCCGGGACAGTGGCCTACATGCTCACTGCAATGGAAAAGTCCAGGGTCTCCCCTGCAGCCCCGGGTGGCCAGTGAAGTGTGCACCTCCACCTAACCCAACAACCCCTAGTTTTAAAGCCAGGCAGCCATGACAAAGTGGCTGAGTAATCCTGCACAACACTCAAGTACCCTCTGAACCTCAGTTTTCTCATCTGGGAGATGGGCATAATACTACCAACAATTCCCAGGTAGCTGTGAGAATCAAATACTTCCCTTCCATAGGGAAGAGATGGAATTGGAGACACCAAGCAGCTTGCATGACATGGCCCAGCATTTGAGTACAAAGTTCTCATCTTCCTACTATCCTGTGCCACCTTCATCCCAGCACCGTGTTGGCATATAGGAGATGTTTGGTAAATGGTGAACGGGTGCAGACCTACCCTTCCGTGCTCTGGGTCTCACTTCTGCTTGTCTCCCCTTTATCCTCAGTCTGTGGGATGTGAATTTTGATGTGTTATTTTCAAAGATCTTAATCTCACTCTTTCCCAAAGAGAAGCTAAGACCTCTGTCCATTGGTTCATTGCAATGTAGCTTTTTCTTACCCACTGACGCCAACTCAGTTAGATGATACAAGGGAAACAAGGCCAAAAAGAAAGAGGCAAAGATGCTGCCTCTGTCGGGGCCTTCCCTACAGATGGGGAGACCAAAGCCCAGAAAGGACAGGGACTTGCCCTGGGCCACAGCAGGAGGCAATGGCAAAGCCCAGCCCCTGGGGTTGCCATGAGAACACTCACAGCCCCCAGAACTCACTGCAACAGGACAAGCCAGAGAACAGAGAGACAGGTGCAGAGCGTGAATGAGTGTCTGATGCTGCACAGCTCACTTGTGGGGCGGTGATGGGGAGGACACAAAAGGAGAAACAGATAAAGGCAGCTTGATGTGATTTGTCACCACAGGTATACTATTTATCACTGCTGATGAGAAGCGGAGGGTGGACCATGGAATGTCCTTCATCTTAGGGTGGAAAAAAGACTCCTCCATCATCTACATCCCTCCACACGACAGGCTTGTGTTCGGGAGGCTATGAGGACAGTGTGAAGGGGCTTCAGAGACGACAGGACACTAATTTCCCTGAACTTGGCCAACCACCAGGAAGCAAGGAGCAAGGATGGCCCCAGGGGCATTGAGGAGGCTGCCTGTGGGGCAGTGTGAGTGCTCAACCAAGTTGGTTGACAGTCCCCTCTTACTGTTTAAGAGACACAAGGAAAATAATTTTACCATTCCCTCAAAATGGCAGTAACAAGACTGCCAACGGCTATTGTGTTATGCAAACCACACAAAAGGCCATCGCCATGTGCTTCTGAGCACACACCCAGGAGTCCAAGTCTAATCCCAGACTCTGTCACTCGCTCACTGTGTGACCTTGGGTAATTTACTTAACTTCTCTGTGCCTCAGTTACCTCCTCTGGAAAATGGGGATAAAATCAGTACCTAGCTCATAGATGCGCTAATGCACTTAACCATTGTGTCCCCAGCACCTAAAACGGTGTCTGGCACAGAGTGGGTGCTCAATGTATATTTACTGGATGGACACATAGAAAGTATGTAAAAGAGTATTTGGTATAAGTGCTCAATAAATGTTAGCTACAGTTTTGAAGAACCATGCTTACCCCTGACATCACCCTCAATCACTCACCAATGAAATCTTGAAATTCTATCTCCTCAGAGTCTCTCAGTGCCACCCCCACATTTCCACCTGCCTCCTGCCCAGGCCCTGTTTCTCTACCTTCAGGTGACCAGTACATGGTTACCACACCCATCTAGCACAGACTGCTACCCCATTTCACAGATGAAGAGTCTGAGGCAGGAAGTGGAGTCCTAAGAGCTGGGATTTGGCCTTCATTCTGGCAGCCAGAAAACCTCCTGCTCAAGCATGTATGAACTTCTCCCAGAAACGCCAGCCTGCTCTCTCTGCGTGTCTGACCCATTTCAGCCCTGGGCTCGGTGCCATGCACACAGCAGGTGGGGCATTCATGCTTGAGGAAGGGAATTAGCAAGAAGAACCTATGGTGCCTGCAAACAACTCAACCCTGTGCTGGGCCTAGAGACAGGAACCCACCTTCTGGGGCTGTGTGCACCAGCGCCAGCCACTCGGGGAAAGGACTCTGGAAGCAGCCAGCTTCTGGGCTGCCTTCGCCACCCTCCCAAGGCGGTACTAGAATGAATTTTGTACCTTCAAGAAAGGACCCCCATTGATCGTGGCATTACCACAATGAAAATTCAAATTATATTGAAGAGTTTTATTATGCTTAAGAATCTTTAATAGTTTTCCACATTAGGTACAAAACTTAAGTGGGCTTTTTTGTTGTTGCTGTTGTTGTTCAGTATGAGTGAACAATGCAGTTTTAATGAGACATTAGTTTTTCCGTATAGTTCAGAAGTCAGTAAACCTTGTCCATATTTTAAAAAATTAAATAAAAAATCAAGGTGAACACTAAGAGGGCTTCTGGAGCAAGCTCGGGTAAGGGCTGGGTCTGGGTGAGCTGTTCACACAGCCTCCCTGGTTCAGAGCTCTCACCAGCCAGGACACGAGCAGAAATGCTGCGGGTGGACCCAGCGAAACTGGTGCACGTGACTCCCAATATGGCCCTTGCTTCCTTCTGGTTCCCTCTGATGTGGGCAAATCGGTTGCAGTACCTGCTCACTCTGTTCTCAACACGGGCAGCTCTGAAGGCCAGCTCTAACCCCTAGAAGTCATCAGTGGCCAGGGGGAAGCCATGGTCTGGATCAAGGTCAGATCTAGGGCTTAGAGGCCAGTCCTGAGTTCCTCCCACAGGAACATCTGGCTTCTAAAGTAACCACAGAGGGGGCTGGCTTGCTCTTCAGCATGCACACTCATTTAATTGCTTATTCATTCATTCTCGAATTCTACCTTATTCAGGTTGGATAAGAGATTATGGGGGTCAGACACAGAAAGAAGGACACCTTGTTCAATTAACCTCTAAACTGAATAAGCACCACACAAGGCATGGAAGATTCCCTGTTTTTTAGATAGATGACAGCAGTGAGGCTCAGAGAGGTGAAGTCAGTTCCCCAAGGACACACAGTAAGAACCAGTGGTGCAGGATTTGAACTTAGCCCGACTGCTGCTCTGAGCCTTGTAAACATTTCAACTACGATGACTCAGAGTCACTCCAAACCAGCACTGCCCAGAAAAATTTTCTGTAATAATGAAAATGTCCCAGAGAGTAGTCACTGGTATTCAAATTAAATGAAATTAAATACAATTAAAATTCACTTCCCCAGCCGCAGGAGCCCCACTTTGACAGCCCCCTGTGACTAGTACTTCTCATCCTGAAGGATGCAGCTCTAGACACAGCCTATGATCTAACCCCTGACCTGTCCCACTCCTTCCTCCAAGCCTGGTTCCTCTCCAGGGCTCCCCATTTCGGAATTCAAGCCTAAACCTCCAAATTCATTGGCTCTGTCATCGAGCCCACTGGATTTTTCTTTTCCTCCCAAAAGGACCCTCTATCTCCACTAATTCCACTCTAGTCCCAGCCATCATCACTTCCCATCTGGAGCACTGCCACAGCTTCCTAAGAGGCCTTCCTCCTTCTGCTCTCACACCCCAGTGCCTTCCCCACATGGCAGAGGGGTTGACATAAACTACACGTCTGATCTTGTCATGCCCGGTGCCTTCCTTGCTCCTCCCTTGCCTCATCCGAGTGAGGCCTTATCTTCCCAACCTATTTCCCATGTTCCCCCAAAATTCAACCAGTGATAGACAGGTCCCTTCCCATCTCAGGGCCTTTGCAGATGCTATTCCTCTGCCCCAAACACTCTTCCTTCCATTCCTCACCTGGATAACACCAACCTTCCGGTCTTAGCTCAAATGACACCTCCCCCAAGAATCCTTCTCTGATTGCCCCCTCCAAGGGTGTTAGCACTAATCCTCCCGAGGGCACCCTGCGGCACTCCCCAGTTTGAGATCATGCTGGACTACAGGCATTGAGTTCAAAGCCAGTGTGCTGCATTATCCTTCCATCTGTGTCTGACCCCCATAATGTCTTATCCAACCTGAATAAGACAGGATTCGAGAACGAATGAATAAGCGATTAAATGAGTGTGCATGCTAAGGAGCAAGCCAGTCCCCTGCCTGTTCTGCTTCCTGCAGACAAGCAGGAGACATTTTCCACTTGCGTAAAGGTTAAGTTTGACAAGGCCAGGGTGTGCGGGGAGGCTGGGTACATGCAGCCCAGCTCTACAGACTGCAACAGGAAAAGAGCATCCAGTGTTTTTAATCAAAAACATAAATCACAGAGTTTTCGTTTGTGGCTGGAATCACATTCTGGAAAATGTGCACATTTAACCTGCCCCCTCATTCTGGAATAACAAGCACTAGGGTGAGGGGTAAAGGAGAGGGGTTACAAGTTCAAGCCCTCCCTATCAGTTGCATAGCTGGCCCAGAACCCAGCCCGCTCATCTGCCTCTGAGCTGCTCTGTAAAAATCAGCAAGTTCTCAAGTTCAAGTTCACAGCCCTCCTAGACACAAACAGTGACCAGTCGGAAGATAGGATGGAAGGAAAACCCCATTTGTAATAACAACAGAAGAAACAAAATACTTAGGAATAAACTTAACAAGAACTGTGCAACACTTGTATAAAGCAAACCTTACACACTCCTGAAATGCTCAAAGTGGACCTCACAATAGAAAGTCCTCTGCTGTTGGAAAGCGTTGCACATCCCAGGTATCAATCTCTCTCAGCTCATTTGTGCACTTAAAATTATCCCAATAAAAACACCAATAAGCTTCTGTAACATAAGTCAATATAAAACCTCATGCAACTTTAATTCAAACTGCACAAAAGCAATCCATGTTACCAAAATGTATGTACCTCCATAAAACTCTGAAATTTTAAAAATACATTAAAGAGGTTGGGCGCAGTAGCTCATGCCTATAATTCTACCACTCGGGGAGGGAGAGCCCAGTGGATTGCTAGAGATCAGGAATTTGAGACAAGCCTAAGCAAGAGGTGAGACCCTGTCTCTACTAAAAAACAGCTGGGCACTGTGGCGGGCTCCTGTGGTCCCAGCTACTTGGGAGGCTGAGGCAAGAGGATTGCTTGAGTCCAAGAGTTTGAGATTGCTGTGGGCTGTAACACCATGGCACTCTACTTAGGGCGACAGAGTGAGACTTTGTCCCCCCTCCAAAATAAAAAAATACATACATATATATACACACAGAGTTCAGAATAAAAAATAATAAAGTAAAAATTCATGCAAAAAATTAAAATACACATGGAGGAATCCTAAATGCACATTGCTAAGGGTAAGAAGCTTTTCTAAAAAGGCTGCCCACTGGGTGGGTCCAGCCGTGTAGGAGACAATGTAAAGATCCATGGTAGCCTGAGGCTCAGGGGAGGGTGATAAGAAAGGCATAGGAATTTATGATATTGTATGATCCTGTAATGTTGACTAGATGACCTTCCTAATACGCAAGGTCTGAAATTAAGTTCGTGAACTCGTCACCATGCATAGAACAGATGAAAACATTGCAAAAATTCATGGAATGATGCATCAAAACCATCAGCTGATTGTGAGAAGCACAGCAGACCAAGTAAATGTCCACAGATAAACGGGAATATCTTAACTGAAAATATTGGCATGAAAAAGGTGTGTGCAAAATAGGCTCTTGCATCACCAGCAATGCACCAACTCGCATGGCACCGTCTGTAGGGAGTTTTTAGCCAGTTAACAGAGAACTGTATTGGAACACCCTCCCTACTCACCTGATCTGGCCTTCAGTCGCTTTTTTCTTTACCCAAAGATAAAGGAAATATTGAAGGAAAGACATTTTGATGAAATTCAGGATATCAAGGGAAATACCAACAGCTCTGATGGCCATTCCAGAAAGAGTTCCCAAATGGCTCTGAAGGGTAGACTAGGCTCTGGTGTCAGCGCATAGGTTCTCAAGGGGAGGACCTGGACGGTGACCGCAGTCATATTCAGCAGTGAGGTATGCGGCACTTTTTCTTGGATGAGTTCTTAAACGTAACCATCAGACCTTATAGACTATGGATTCAGTTAATAATAACATCATCAATGCTGGCCCATCAGTTGTATCGAATGTACCTCTAGTACACTAACGCAAGATGTCAAAAACAGGGGAACTGTGTACAGGAAGGAGGTGTATGAGAAGTCTGTACTTTCTGCTTAATTTTCCTATATCCCTAAAACTCCTTAAAAAATCCATTTATTTTTAAGACTAAAACAGTAATTTTATTTAAGTATAATAAACAAAAATAAAAAGATACAATTATTTTATTATTTAAAAACAAAAACTCTTTTTTTTAAATTAAAAAAAATTAAAAGTGCAAGAACAGCTACGAAAACCCCGATACAGACGAGCTACTGTATACCAAGTACGAAAACCTGCTCTGAATCCTCAGGGATTATAGCAGGGTGGCACTGACTTTGTGAGCAGATAGACAGATGGTGGACCAGACTAGAAATAGGCCCAAGGACACATGGAATTTTAGTATATGATAAAGGTGGCATTGCAAACACTCTGGCAAAGATAGATTTTTTTTAAATATGTAGTGCTGCGATAAATGGCCATTTAGAAAAAGATAAAATATCTCACACCCTCCACAAGGATACACGCCAAACAGATCAAAGATCTAAAGGGAAAAAAGTGTTATTTATAAGTGTTAAGAGAAAAATGGATAAATTCCTCCATGCCCTGGGCATCAGAAAACATTTTTTTTAAAACTAGAATTTATATTCAACAAAAGAAAGGATTGACAATTAAATCAGATACAAAATTTTAAAGCTTTGGCACTAAAAAAGACTATCAGAAAAGTCAGAGAAAATGACAACTAGCATGATATAGACTGAATGTCTGTTTCTCCCCCCAGTTTATAGCATAACCTTCTATGTGACTGTGTTTGGAGATAGGGCCTGTGAGAAGTAATGAAGGTTAATAGGGTCATAAGGATGAGGCCCTAATCCAACAGGGTTGGTGCCCTTAATAATAAAACAAAGAGACTACAGAGCTCTGCTCAGCCACGTGAGGACACAGTAAGAAGGCAGACCGAGAAGACAGCTGTGACCAGGAACTGAATTGGCTGGCACATGGAGCTTGGACTTCCCAGACTACAGAAATGTGAGAAAATAAGTTTCTATTGTTTAAATCACTCTGTGTTGGCATCTTAGTCAGCCTGAGCTAAGACACAGGGAGAGAACATTTGTAATAGGCTGCACATATCACCAATCAAGAGCTAATTAACTCTAATATATAAAGAATTCTCAAGTTTTAGGGGAAAAAGGATCCAAAATCCTGATAGCAAAGGGATAATAAGAGACATGAACAAGTCACCCAAAAAAGCATTCAAAATGGCCCTTAAATATATGAACTTTGCTCATAATAAGAAAATTGCAAAAATAAAGCTACAGCAAGATACCATTTCTCATCCATCAGTTTGGGAAAAAATTGAAAATCTGACAGTATCATAAAAGG
>CAUYQV010198820.1:0-13104 GCA_963574575.1 Galagoides demidoff
ATGGGCGGATGGAAGGGGCCGGGGCAGTGCCGGGGAAGGGAAGGGCCGGAGGAGTGGCGGCGGGCTGCCGAGAGGGGCGGCGGCGGCGGGGTACCCGCGCCGCGGAGCCCGGCCCGAGAGCCCCTAACATCCTGCTTTCTCCTGCTCCCGCCGCCCCGAGACGCCGCCATGACGGTGAGTGCCCCCCAGGGAAGTCTCTCCGCGCCCCAGACCGAGACAGGGCCGAGCCTCCCCCTTCCCGGGCAGCCCCCTTTTCACTTCCCGGAGGTGAGGAGAGGTCTCAGCTGAAAAGACAGGCGACCTCAGAGGCTCGGGCCGGCCGGACCTGCCTCACCTCTCCCAGGGCCGCCTCCTCACTTTCCCTCTCCCACTCGTCCCCGGGATCCCCCAAGAGATGGAAACTGCTCGTCCCCTTACCTACCTTCCGGCCATCACTCCCGAGTGGATTCGGGGCGACCCTTTTCCACCTCCCCTCTAGTCCCCTAAGTTGAAGATCTGATTGCCCAAGCTACCAGGGCCTCCCAGGGCCCCACGGGAGGAGCGGAGATGGGTTTGACTTGGGGCGGGGGTCTCTCCTGAGGCTGGAAAGGGGCCCTGCCTGGCTCGGGTCTCAGAGACCCGTGCCTGGGAAGGCTGGCTGCCTGGGTGGGGAATGGCCCGAGGTTGGGTGTGTGAGAAACGGCTGGACCGTCCCACCCAGTGCTGTAGGAGCCCGGACGTCTAAGCGCGGGATAGCATGTTTGCCCGGGCTTACCGCCTCTCAGCAGCACTGGGCCTTGGGTGGGGCAAGCCTGCCAGCGAAGTAGGGGTCAGGTTGGCAGCGTTTGCCTTTCTTACGGGGTTGAGCTTTACCCAAGTTCTGTTCATTCCTGTGTTTTAATTATCATATTGAGTTCACTGTACTCCCCATTTCACAGGATAAACTGCACCTGGGAGGGGCATAGGTGGGTAGCTGGAGGTCACACCAACTGTAAAGGAAGTAGTAGGCCCATTTCGGGTCAGCCTGGCCTCCTGACCATGATGTTCTGAGAGGGAGCTGCCTTTGATACTGGCCAGAGTCTTAGGGAGGCTGACAAGCCTGGTGGCCCTCCTGAGGGGAGGATGACCAGGATGTGTATTTCATGTGTGTGCTCCTTCAAATGAGTGGAGACTGATGAGTAGTGGGCTGTGCTGCTGGGGGCGGGGGCATGGCACTCAGGACCCCTGCCCTATGAGTGTGATGGCCTGGCCCCTGTGCCTGGACTTCCTCAGCCTCAGCACATCCTGCCACCTCCCTGCTGGCCTTTCCTGTCCTCCCCTTCCCTGTCAGGAGCAGGGGGATGTGGGGGGAGGAGTTGAGTCAGTGTCCTGGGGCTGGGAGGAGGGTGTTTGCTTTGCCTACTGGGTGCCTGCCAGGCCCCAAACTGGGTGCTTTCATATTAGCATATTTGATTCTTTAAGGTTGGTGGTAGGTAACAGCCCCATCAAAAGAGATGAGGAAGCTGAGGTGTGGAGAGGTGACGTGACATGCCCCAGGTGACACAGTTGGTCCCTGACTGAGCCAGGGTTTGTATCCAAGTCTGTCCTAGTTTTCTTTCCCGGGAGAGATAAGACTTGTCCACAGTTGCTCTGCTGTATGTGGCAGTGTGTGGAGCAAGGGTAAGGCTGCTAGAAGCAGTATGTCCAGTGCTTGGAGGAGGGACAGCACGTTCCTGATGGCAGGAGGAGGGCTTCCCAAAGGAGATGTTCTCCTGTGATTGTAGGACTTTGTCAAGTGAAGGTTTGCTGGGGAGGATACAGCAGTATGGGTGCAGGCTGGTGGTCATGTTAGGGAAATAGTGTGAACATAAAGAAGGGCTGAGAAGGAGGGCCTTCAAGCTGGGGAAAGCAGTTTGGGCTTTGGTCGGGGCAGTAGGGGAGCCACCAAAGGTTCTGGAGCAGAGGAAGCTCATGATCACTACTAACAAATGCATTAGGGCTGTGTACTGTGGCTCACACCTCTAATCCTAGGCACTTTGGAAGTCTGAGGTCAGAGAATCACTTGAGGTCAGGAGTTTAAGAGCAAGACCCTGTCTCTGCCAAAAAATAGAAAAATCACATCTGTAATCCTAACGCTCTAGGATGCTGAGGTGGGTGAATTGTTTGAGCTCAGGAGTTCAAGACCAGCCTAAGCAATAGCAAGACCTCTATCTCTACTAAAAATAGAAAAACTGAGGCAAGAGGATCTCTTGAGCCCAAGAGCTTGAAGTTGCTATGAGCTATGACATCACAGCACTCTATTCAGGGCACCAGAATGAGACTCTGTCTCAAAAACAAAAAAAATCAGCTGGGCATGGTGGCATGCACCTGTAGTCCCAGCCGCTCAGGAAGCTGAGGTACAAGGATCGCTTGAGCCTAGGAGCTTGAGTTTGCAGTGAACTATAATGACACCAGTGCCTTCTGCCCTGGCAACAGAATGAGACCCTGTCTCAAATAAAACCACAAAGCAACCAAAAAAACCCTAAAAAAGTGTTCACCAGGTTCAGCCTGGCTGCCATTCAGAGCTGAGCCTGCTCCAAGCTATACCTAGGTCACTACAAAGTTTTGAGACAGACTTTGTTATGGTCCATTATTTCACTTTCAAGAAACACAGTTGACAGTGTCCTTTCTTATTCACCCGTGCAAGTTGCAACTTGCTCTGCTTATCAGAGTTGCTGGGAGGGCTTCATTTGTTTCTGTTTTTATATTTTTTATTTTTGTGTATCTTCAAACTTATGTAATTATCTACATACACCCTTGTCTTTTCCCCACATACAGCAGTGGCACAGGTGTGTGAGTGGGTGACTGCTTAGAGGCTCTGGGGCACTGGTGAAGCTGGGGTGGAGCCTGGGGTCAGGATCTTATCTCCCCCTTTGCCTTAGCCTGGGTAGAGCTTTACTCCTGGAGCCTCATTCCCCAGCCAGCCACTGCCAGGCATCAAATTATATACCTGTTCACTTGTTTACTGTCTGTCTCTTTTCTAAGATCCACAAGGGCAGGGGCCTTGGCTCTCCTTTTCAACTGATTTCCTGGCCTAGAAGAGTGCCTGGTGCTTTTAAACTGTTCTATTTTTCTAAAAAGACTCCCTGAGTCCCCGTCTGTGCTGGGTCTTAGGGGGAGAACAGGTATGTCCTTGACTTAGCATTGCATGTAGTCTAACCTGGGAGAAATAAGTAAATGGCTTCAAGATAATCAGAGATGCAGCAGAGGCTTCGTCAAGGGGCTGTGGGAAGGCAGCGCAGGGGCAGCTTGTGGTGCAGTGTGTGGCATGCCCTGGAAAAGGGACCTGAGGTGGCAATTGAGCTGGACTCAAGGAGGGGCTGGCCTGGTCGGTAGAGGAGGAGGAAGCCAGTGTTTCAGATAGAGGACACAGCAAGTGTGAAGGGTCTGCTTCCGGGGGTGCTGGGGATCTGCAAGGGCTCCCCAGCCTCCTGGTGGTATAAAAGGGAGCCCTCAGAAAGGGGAGGCCAGGGTGGAAGGGTGTGTTGCAGCTTTTGTGCCATCTTAAGGCAGCCAGACTTTGTTTTGAAGCCACCTGGACCCATCCCTGGAGATTTTAGGCAGGATGTGATGCTAGGCCTTGTGAGTGAGTCCCCCTGACAGAGTGTGCTTGGGGGGGGCTGTGGCTCAGGCAGGAGGCGGAGCTGACCTTGGCCAAGGTGGGGGCTGGGCTGTGAGAGCCTGTCAGCACTCCTGAAAGGAAGGAGGACAAACTGAGCCTCCAGCAGCCGGTGGAAAGGTGGTTCCAGAGGAGCCCTGTGTGAGAGTACATTCAGGGGAGACTTAGGGTATCATACTTTTCCACCCTAGGGACAGTTTTCCTTGCCAAAAGGGTTTAAAACCCCAATGGCAGCCTCCTCTCTCGAGGTCTCTGTGCCATGTTGTGTCTGACCTGGTGTGTGGTATGTCTGTACTGGCCTCTGGAGGGTCACCATGCTTCTTCTGTGTACAGGCACATTCAGTTCTCTCAGGAAGTTTGGGGGAGAGCAGTACACCCTCATCATTTGCCCTGTCAGGTAGCAAGCCTCAGAAAGGAAGGGGGTGTGTTTTAGGAAGGTCACAGAGACTCTGCTTCCTGGGCAGTCCCCGGGGTCCCAGCCTGTCATTCCGGTTGGGGAGCCCTTGCCCAGCCTCTCGGAGCTGTGGCTGCTCTCCCAGCCATGACCCAGTCCAACTGGCTACGTTGTCTGCTCAGCAGTCCTCTCAGGGGCTCTCACTTGGGTCAGCCCAGTGATGTCAGCTCCATGGGCCCAGGAAGCTGGGGTGAGGGGATTGTCTATAAAATGCAGGAATTTAGATCATAGAGGTAGAAAAGGGTAGATATTTTTTATTAAGCAGGTTTTCCCTGAGGCCTGTTGTGCTAGGTCCCATGCCCAGACCTGGGAGCCGTGGGCGTCCCAGCCTGAGGGGAAGTGGAGCCAGGTATGGTCACCAGTCTTTAGCTTGGGACCATTTTGGGTGGCTTCTGTCTTCAGTAGCAAAATAGAGAGCAAACAGGATAAATGCAGCCCCAGGATTTCCCAGCTCTGAGCAGAGCCAGTGTCCCCTCCCTTAGGGAGGCAGAGAGAGGCTGCCAGCCTGCTGATGTCCCCTGACCATAACTATAGATGGTTCTGGATCCACAGCAGCCTCAAGTCCCTCTTGGTTCACTTCTTCCACCTGAGAAAGGGCTCTCTAGGAGGAGGGCAGGTCAGGAGAGGTGGCCAGGTCAGCTGGCTCTGGTTTCCAGCTGCTGCTGTCGATGCCCACCCCACTGAGCCACACCATCGGCTCCCTCCACGCAACCAGACACCTTGGCCTGGTGAGGCTGCGATGTAGGAGCTGATAGGTGGGCTCAGAGCCATGGCAACAGGTGGCTGCCTCTTCCTTGCCTATTAGGCTGGCTCGCCCTGCTCTCTTCCCTGCCATTGAGCAAGAGCTGATACCACAGAAGGACCAGGATCTAAATGAGAGAGGTCTCCTTGGTGGGCAGGGAGGGTCTAGGAGCTGGCATCCACCAGATGGGCATGATCAGAGCAATACCAGGATGAATAGTTTCCTCATCTAGGTCTGGGGTGGGGATGCCTGGCACAGGCTCCCATGGACCATGCTGCAGCTGGGTGCCCCCAGGCCCCAGGGCTGTATTCCCCTGGGGAGCACCTGGAAGGTAGGGTTTGCCAGGACTTTGATGCTATCACCCTGGCCTTCCCAAAGAGATCTGCGGGGGTAGGAGGGTGGGCAAATGTTTCTGACCCAGCCTGGCTCTGGCTATATTTTCTGGGGTCTCCAGGAGACAAAGGAAGGGCGGGACTGGTTGGACTACAAGGTCAGTAGGTTAGGGCGGGCACATTCCTGATAGCTGCCTGGGCCACATCAGAGAGAGAGGAGTGATGGTTCACTCAGCCCTGCTGGTCCAGGCTATTCTCTCAGGGTCTCTTTATAGGCAGAGTTCTCTGAGCCCTCTCTCTCTCACTCTTGGATAAGGGGGTGGGCTGGTGGGAGGGAGCTCGGACATCCCATCCCTGGTGTAAGTGCCAGCCACCTGGCGCCAGCCTTGTGGCTCCTGAAGAATGCCAGGTGTTGGGGAAAGGGGCCAAGGCTGCCTCAGTATCTGGCAAGCTCCTTGGATTTGGGGAGTGGGACTGGCTTCCTACAAACTCAGTCTTGCAGGACTTGGGTGAGGATAGATAGGTACAGCATGCCTTTGTCACCAGCTCCAGGCTGGGCCTGACTCATCTGCCTCCTCATTTCCCCATAGCCCGATCTGCTCAACTTCAAGAAGGGATGGATGTCAATCTTGGACGAGCCTGGAGAGGTAGGAGAGCTGAAGTGGAAAGGGGAGGAGACTGCTGCTATAGGGCCCTTGGGGATAGCCCAGGAGGCTAAAGGGTCCTTGGCCTGTCCAGCTTTCTAGAGACCCCAGCCTCTGGGAGTGGGGGTGGGTCTAAGGTGGGACTGTGGTGAGAATCCTGGGGGCAGAGACTGCTAGTCATCTCTCTGCCTCCTGGAGCAGTTCGTAGTGGGAAGGAGTGGAGGCCACCTACCCCCTCACACCTGTGTCCCACCCCTTAGTGAGGCTCTCATTAAGGGCCTCTTGGCTCTCCTATATCAGGATAACACTGGCTGGGAATGGAGGATCTAGGCAGAAGGGATCAGGGGGATCAGCTGGTCTGAGTCACACATAGATTTTCAGCACTTGGCCACAGGGCTGGGGTTCGTGAAGAAGGTGCTGGTTGAGTCAGAGCCTCTTCTAGGTCTCAGTGGCCATGTCTATGACATGGGCATAATAAACAGTAACAATTATTAGCAGAATAGATGGCAAGGTCACAGAGATCAAGCATGGAAAGGGTCCCACACCCCCCTGGCATTTACTGACCTTCCCTTCCCTTGATGTATCTGCTCTTGGAACTGGTAGGAGCAGTGGCTGTTTCTGCCCTTTCTGTGGCCAGGCTGGAGCTGGCTCCCTGCCCACCCTGTCTGGGAGGGGAGGTCTCCACACCCCAGCCGTGCGTGTGCCTGTGGTTCAGGTCTGCATGCAGCCCGCATGCCGCGGAGGGCTCAGAGCCAAAGGGAATCTCATTGTGTTTCCGGCCCACATGTTTTATTCCCTCCAGCTCACAGCCTTCCGTACCCGCTGGCTGCCCACCCATCCCCTGATGGCTGCTCTCCAGGCTCACACAAGGCCTGGAACCCTGCCAGTGACCCTTTCCTGGCCTCTCCACCCAGGTCCCCAGAGGGCAGAGGGATTATGGGCCCCACCCAGAACTGGCTGTTACTCATCCTCTATCACAGGATTTTGGAATGTCCAAGCTGGAGGGGACTTGGGAGTTCAGCCAGCTCACCCCTTGTTGCAAAGACAGGAGACAGGACCATGAGAATGTCAATGTCTTCTAGGCTTAGCAGCATCTTGGGCAGACCCAGGCCTAGAACTCAGAACTCCATCCATCTCTCATCCTAGGTAGTCATAGGCCAGGTTTGGAAGGGCCAAAGAAATGACTTGGCACAGAACCCCTGCCCTGCTTTTCAGAGAGGCAAGTGAGGTCCCTGGCAGCACCCAGTCCACTGAGTATGAGCAGAATGGTTCTAAGAGGGTCAGCCTCCTAAAACAAAGACCCAAACCTGGTGTCTGTCCCTATGCCAAGTGCCATGAAAGAAGTACAAAGGAGGATTAGGCACTTCTAACCTCAGCAGAAGCTTTAGAGACTTCTTAGTAGCCCTGCTTTATAAGTCAAAAGACTGAAGCTCAGAGAAGTGGAGATACTTGTCTAAAGGCACACGGTAGTTAGGGAGTGGATGAAATCCAGTCTCTGCTAAAACCCTGTTTCTCAGGGGAGGGAATGTAGGAAGAAGTAGAAAGTGTCATCCCTGCACACTTTCGAGATCATATTATCTTCTTGAGGAAAGAAAACTACTTGAAGCAACAAACATCATGGACAGGGCTTGATGATGTGGGGAACCCTAAGAGGGCAGGAGACTGGGTGACATTCACTGACCCAGTTAGTGGGCAGACTCAACCAGCATTCCCGTGGGGTGACCAGAATCCCAGAGGTGGAGTGAGTTTGGCTGATATCAGGCTGTTCTTCTGGTGACACCCCACTCCTTTCCTGCCATCCCAAACCACAAATCATAAGTGTACAGATTAATGCATTTTCTCATGTGCTACATATGTGGGTAACTAGTACACAGATCAAGAAACAGACCATGCCAGTACACAGACACTGTGCAGTCCTGCTCTCTGGGAGACCTTTGTCCTCAACCACTATGGCAGTTGGGGGGTGTGGGGGTGGGGTGGGGCATATGGACAAAGACTTGAAGTACTCTGGGTTCACTTAGTCCCTGACTGCTAGCCAGGTGACCTTATGTAGGTCACAACCCTTCCCTGGTCTCTACTCGAGGGGTGTACTGGGGGAGGCTTGGAATCTTCAGGAGGGGTCTGGGAGCATCAACAAGTCAGAAAAGGGTTCCAAGAAGGAAAGGGGGGTGTAGTTAGGAAGGAAAAGCTGCCCCGAGGCTCAGAGAGGAAATGGAGGGACCGGGCCTCAGATTGGGTTTCTGACCCTAAGCTGCTGCCCCAGCCCAGCTATGTGCAGAAGAAGCGCACACGTGGGCTTTTTCATCCTACCGTCCCTCCCCTTCACTCATCAGCACCTCTGCTTCACAGTGGAAGAAGCATTGGTTTGTGCTGACGGATTCAAGCCTCAAGTATTACAGAGACTCCACCGCTGAGGAGGTGAGACAACCAGTGGGAGGGCATCCTCTCCCCATCAGGGGCTGATATACTTGAAAGATGCTGGGATGGCCTGGCTGGGGTCAACAAAGTGGGTCTCCCTGGGGCCCATGTGGACCAGGGTGGGTGCTTCTGCTCCAGGCAGATGAGCTGGATGGCGAGATCGACCTGCGTTCCTGCACGGATGTCACTGAGTATGCGGTGCAACGCAACTATGGCTTCCAGATCCATGTGAGGCTGCATGCAGGGGTATGGGGGTGAGGGTGGGGGTCAGTATATCTACAGGCCCCAGAGGAGGTTTTGGTGCTGAACGTGGCTTACCACTGAGACTGGCTTCCTGTTGCCAATTTACCAGAGGCCCTGAGCTCAGAGCCAGTCAGAAGCTCTAGTGTCAACACTTAACTTATCTGGGGAGATCTTGGAGCCAGCAGGGTTTTCCCTAGGCTGCTGGAAGGGAGGTTTTGTGCCCTCTGCCTACTCCAGACTCAAGACTTTAGATCAGGTGTCCTCAAACTACAGCCTGCGGGCCACATGCAGTCCGCCTAGAACATTTATCCAGTCCACCGAGTGTTTTTGCCACCGCTGCCTGTCCTGCTTAGCAGCCGACTCATCCCAGGGCCCGCAGTCTAGCCCTCCAACAGTCAGGGCCCAATCAACTGGCCCCCTGTTTAAAAAGTTTGAGGACCCCTGCCTTAGATACTGTCCTGAAAAGCATGATCCATGGTGGGGAGGGAGCCATGGGGCTGGCCATATGGCAACCTACTCTGGGCTGGACTTACAGACCAAGGATGCTGTCTATACCTTGTCGGCCATGACCTCAGGCATCCGACGGAACTGGATTGAGGCTCTGAGGAAGACTGTGCGTCCAGCTTCAGCCCCAGATGTCACCAAGTATGTGCTAATCTGGACCAGGGCCTTGGGGGAGACAGTTACTTTTGCATCCTGGGTGGGATTCTGTGCACTCGCCTGAGGGCCATGTGGTTGTACCTTCTGGGCCTCAGTTTCTCAACCAACAAAATGGGAAGAGGGCAGTGAGCATTCTTGGTGTTCATGCAAAAATACATGAGGATTTGAGCTTTGATATGCCATCTCTTTAATCTGCTATATCTTGGAAGAGAGTGAAGGGGTTTTGGCTTTTTGGGAAAGATGCTTGTGCATCAGAAGCCCTGCTTAGGTGCTGTTCTGTCTCTGAACTATATATTGCTTCTTGGCCTTTTGGCTAAGATCAGATGTAGTATCTGTCTCCCTGCTATGGGGGCCATGGCTGAGTTGGTGTTCAGGGAGAGGGCTGCCCAGGTTGTCTGGCTCGGTGTATATCCCTCTTGGGGTAGGAAGCTCACTTCCTCTGGAGGTTGCCAGGGATAGAGGGGCAGGAGGGCTGAGTTACCTGGTGACAGAACCCCCGTAAGTATAAACAGCTGCCCATGGGAACCTGGGATTTGCAGCTGTTGGGCACCAGGAATAGACTGTGGTATTGAACTGGCCGCACCTTGCTGTTCAGCCTTAGGCCAGTGACTTCCCTGCCTGGGTTTCAGGTCCCTCTTTTGTCACATTGGTGTGTCATGTCTGTGCATGTGTGAGGATATACCCAGAGCCCTTTGTAAGCCCAGAAGTACTGCACAGTTGGACTGTTATTTAGTATGTCAGCTCTGGTGCTTTAACAAAGAAGCTGGCTGAAACAAAGTAGATACTCATTTCTCTCTCTGGAACAGTCCAGAAGTGTGCAGTCCAGGCAGCTCTGTGGCCTCAGCTCACACTGTGGCCAGAGGGGACTGCTTAGGTTCTCATGAAGTCCCAGCCCTTTTCAGGGAGCAGCCTGTCATGCCTGATGGGTGGAATGTAGTCACATGGCACGCATAGCTACAGCAGGTGCTGGGAAGTATAGTTTTCAGCTGGGTGACTATGTACCCAACAATTGCTGTGGGAGGAGAGGAGAACTGCCATAGTTGTTCAGTCTCAGCAACATGTTCTGTCCTCCCAGAGGTCCCTGTCTTCACCTCATTCACAGTGACCATGGGCATCTCCTCTATTCAACTGTGAGCCTTGTGAAGCCCTGGGATTGTCTGTTTGTTTGTTTGTTTGTTTTGAGACAGAGTCTCACTATGTCACCCTCGGTAGAGTGTCGTGGCATCACAGCTCACAGCAACCTCAAACTCTTGGGCTTAAGTGAATCTCTTGCCTCAGCCTCCCAAGTACCTGGGACTATAAGTGCCCACCACAACACCCAGCTATTGTTGTTGTTGTCATTGTTGTTTAGTAGGCCTGGCCAGGTTCAAACCCACCAGCCTTGGTGCATGTGGCCGGCACCCTAACCACTGAGCCATAGGCACTGAGCTATCTGTTATGTTTTTAATCCATTGATCACCTTTGCAAAGGGCCTCCTGGTTGCTTTCCATGTTCACCCACCTAGTCCTCACATCCTTCCTGTGAGGCGTTGCCCCATGTTACAGATGAGATAACTGAGGCTTAGAGAGGGCTGGAGAAGCCAGATATCTGGGTCCCTCTGCTGGCACTCAGTGGAGCCAGGATGTCCCAGGGTCTGCTAGTGATGAAGCTTGAGTTCTCAACCTCTAGGTTGGGCTGCTTCCTTCCCTGGGGTCTGTCCTCGGCCCCTGGCACCCAGCTGGTACTCCAGAAGTACCCATTGTGGAGCTGATCAGCCAGGTCCCACCTGACCTGACTCTGCTGGTGCCCTAGGCTCTCGGACTGTAATAAGGAGAACGCACTGCACAGCTACAGCACCCAGAAGGGCTCCCTGAAGCCTGGGGAGCAACGGGCATGCTCTGAGGTCATTGGCCGGGGTGGCCCTCGGAAGGCAGATGGGCAGCGGCAGTCCTTGGACTACGTGGAGCTCTCCCCACTGACCCAGGGCTCCCCGCAGCGGGCCCGCGCTCCAGCCCGCGCTCCTGACCGCCCAGCCAAGCAGGAGGAGCTGGAGCGGGACCTGGCCCAGCGCTCTGAGGAACGACGCAAGTGGTTTGAGGCCACAGACAGTCGGGCCCCCGAAGTGCCAGCTGGTGAGGGGCCACGCCGAGGCCTGGGCGCCCCCCTCACTGAGGACCAGCAGAGCCGGCTCAGCGAAGAGATTGAGAAGAAATGGCAGGAGCTAGAGAAGCTGCCCCTGCGGGAGAACAAACGGGTGCCCCTCACTGCCCTGCTCAACCAAAGCCGAGGGGAGCGCCGGGGGCCCTCAAGCGACAGCCATGAGGCACTGGAGAAGGAGGTAAGTGGCATCACAGCTGGCCTCTCTGGGCACCGCCTTGCCCACCAGCACCCCTCCCATCCCTGCTCTCATACCTGGCATTTGTCTTGCACGCCTGCAGTGATGGAGTACTCACTCCCAGTCCACTATCTGGCACCGCAGACTCCTGTTGATCGGAATCTTTTTCCCTGGATCTTGGTGTTGTGTTGTGTTTTGTTTACTTTTCTTTTCTTCTTAGTTCTGCCCTCAGCAGCCACAGAGAAGGGAAAAGGGGAAGAGAAGGGAGGGACCGCTTACTGTGCATCTCTGACATGCCAAGCCTTGTCCTCCTCCCTGCTTCCAGGCTCCTACTGACCTGGATCCCCACTCCCATAGGTTCAGTCTCTTCGGGCACAGCTGGAGGCCTGGCGTCTCCGAGGGGAGGCTCCTCAGAGCGCACCTAGAACCCAGGAGGATGGCCACATCCCCCCAGGCTATATCTCACAGGTAAAATGGAAGAACTATTTTGTGGGGTATGGGGGCTGGTCTCTGATTGCCCTGTTATCAGGAAACAGCTAAGTTTTTGAGTGCCCTTCCCATGTGTTGGAACCTGCGTGAGACATGTGACACAGGTCATTTTATTTAATCTCCCCACAGCTGGTGGGCGTGGTCACTGTGCCCATTTTACAGACAAAGCCACTGGGCTCTGAGAGGTTATGTGACTTGCCTGAGGTCACCCCACCGGCAAATGGCAGAGGTGGGATTTGAGCATGGGTCCAGCTGACTGCAGAGCCTGTGAGTTCCCGTGTGACACTCTGCACTTGGACCCTTTCCCCTGCACCACCCTGGGGATGTGGGAAGCTGGTGGCCCTGGGAGTTGCTCCCCAAACACAGGGAATTTCTGCTCATGCCTGCCAGGCCAAGGCCCTAGCAAGGAGGTCTGCGGGACTTAGGAACCTCCGGTGGCCCTCAGGGAGTACGCCATCTGCCTAGGACAGCCATCTGCCTAGGACAGCCGTTCTCAACAGGGTGATTTTTGCCCCCTTGGCAACATTTGAATATGTCTGGTAATACTTGGTTGTCACAACTGGGACAACTAGCTCTCCAGAAAAAAAGTTTGTGTGTGTGTGTACACATATACTTAAATAAATTTATTATAAGTTTTACTGGTATAAAGGATGCTTAGTATACAATTTACAAATAAAAATATAATAATTTTTATTGTGAATTCCACATAGCAAATGAATCTTTCTCAGAATGCTTTCAGTGATTTTTCCATATTCTTGTATCTCCAACTAATTAAGAAACAGACATAGCTCTAACATGTATTCTGGTTGACATTTTTGTTTATGCTAAATGAGTAAGGTGAGAAGATATATGTATGTTGGAACTTGGTCAATGTTGTGAGCAACTTCTTTGTTGAATCAAATAATAGTTTTCTATTGAGAATATTCTATTAAGGATACTTCTGCAATTTTTTTGTTCTATTTACAACATGATGGTCATAGATATCACACTTTTAAGTTTAGTCTGCATTACTAGCATTTTTCATCACTTAAGTCTCCGGCAATCAGCAGAACAAAAAATCAAGCCCTCATTTGTAACATTTACCAGTTTCTATGATGTAAAACTCAGCTATCAGCATGAAGTCCCTGAACAAATGGAGTTGGGAAGAGATGTCACACCATTCTATAGTATTTCCTCCAGACAGAAACAATAG
>CAUYQV010198822.1:0-13155 GCA_963574575.1 Galagoides demidoff
TGGGCGCCTGTGGTCCCAGCTACTTGGGAGGCGGAGGCAGGAGACTCGCTTGAGCCCAGGAGTTGGAGGTTGCTATGATCTGTGATGCCATGACACTCTACCCAGGGGGATAGCTTGAGGCTCCATCTCAAAAAAAAAAAAATGTTTAATCCAATTGCACATTGCCATTTTCTTCATGGTATTATTCCTCATATACTTGGACTAACATGTCCCGATTTTATTTCCACTCTTGCCAAATTTAATACGAAATTTAATGTTGGTTTGCTGCTCTAATTCAAGCTCCAATATTCTTGCAATGGCACACAGCAACAGTAATGAATGTCACTCAGCAAGGCATTGCCACATGTTGACACAAAGGCAGTGTGAGACATTGGTATACCAAGGCTATGAAACCCTACCAAGTTGTTTGGACAGTGCTGCCAACATAAGTGCACAATGGGAAGTTCTCAAACTTAATTGTATTATATTCCTTGTATTTTGATTTGCTTTAAAATTTTGATTACAGTAAAAGTCTCAAGGTTATGTTTTATCTCCAGGTAGTTCCTAGAAAAGTCACCAGAGTCAAAATCACAATTGTCCTCAGAGACCATTGACTGGTGACCCTAATGTCCCCAAGGAAGTGTTCCTGCAAGAAACTTTTTCAGAACATTCTCTTATCTCTGTTATTAGCAGATATTACTTCTATGCTTTACCAGCTCATACTCCATTAAAAAGACTTTAACATGATATTTTCTTAAACCAAAGGGACCTAATCTGGAGATCCTGTAGGCTATAGGTACTGAAAGAGGGTGTGGCACTAAAGCAGTATGCTGAACTGACTGGAACTCTCAGAGAGTCGGTGTTGATGGAAGAATGTGTTAGTGACAACCTCTCTCTCTGGAACAGCTACTGCAAAGGGTGTAGCCTGACTTCCAGAGAAGGTGAGAAAGGAGAGAATAGGGATGACCATGGAGCAAGAGCAAAACCTATGACACACAGTGGCAAGAGTAATATCTTCCTGGTGGCTTGAGCTAGAAATAAGGCACAGCAGAGGGTATGGGCCTGGGGTCTTTACACAAAGCAGGTACACCTCAGAGACTCATACCCTGAGGACATCAGGTAATGTGGGGAAGAACCAGCATCAAATTTCACTATTGTAGGGTCTGTTTACATGGGTAAAAGTTACATGTTATTGTGGAAGTTTTATTTTTATTGCCATAGATTCTTTGACACTTTGTGTATCAAAAGGTGGGATCTATGTCCTTTCCCCTTAAATCTAGGTAAACTTGTGACTTACCTGTACCTAATAGAATACAGTAGAAGTAATGTTTGGTGGCTTTTAAGGCTGGTCAGAAAAGGAAAGGCAGCTTTCAACTTGTTCATTGCAACATTTTGCTTACCATCCTGAGCCATTCTGTAAGAAGTCCAACATGAATAGATTATATATAGTTGCTCCAGATGCCTCATGTAAGCACTCAGACAATAATCACCATCTAACTGCCAGTTATATGACAGGGAAATCTTGGACATCCAATTGAGTCAAGATTTTAGATGACTTTAGTTCCAGATGACATTTGACTGTAACTACATGAGGGACTTCAAGTGAAAATTATCTACTTGAGCTCTTCATGAATTCTTCACCCCAAATCCCAGAGCATAATAATATGGTTATTTTAAGTCACCAAGTTTGAAGTGATTTTGTTAAACAGCAGTCATTGGCAGAAGAGTTATTTTGGATCAGATTCATTCATTCATCCAATATGAATTTCTTTTCTTTTCTTTTCTTTTTTTTTTTTTTTGAGATAGAGCCTCAAGCTGTCCCCCTGTGTAGAGTGCTGTGGCATCACAGCTCACAGGAACTTCCAACTCCTGGGCTCAAGCAAGTCTCCTGTCTCAGCCTCCCAAGTAGCTGGGACCACAGGTGCCCACCACAACGCCTGGATATTTTTGGTTGTTTGGCAGGCCGGGGCTGGATTCGAACTTGCCACCTTAGGTGTATGTGGCTGGCGCCTTAGCCACTTGAGCCACAGGCACCGGCCATCAATTTCTTTAAACCCTGAGGGTGACTGACACAGTCCTTGCCCTTAAAATGCTCATTGTATAGTAACCTGGAAAGGGTACCCAGTTAAGGTTACCTTATCTGGGCTCAAGTCTCACTCAGCTTTGCCTGTTTGGCTCTGAACATATCCATCTCTAGTTCTCAATGTCTTTATCTGTACCTTATAAAAACCTGATTCCCAAACACCTTTAGTCAAAATGAACACCCATGAATCTTTCTTTCTTTCTTTTTTTTTTTGAGACAGAGCCTCAAACTGTCCCCCTGGGTAGAGTGCTGTGGCATCACTGCTCACAGCAACCTCCACCTCTTGGGCTCAAGTGAGTCTCCTGCCTCCGCCTCCCAAGTAGCTGGGACCACAGGTGCCCAGCACAACACCCGGCTATTTTTTTTGGTTGCAACCATCATTGTTTGGTGGGCCCAGGCTAGATTCGAACCCGCCACCTTAGGTGTATGTGGCTGGCACCTTAGCCACTTGAGCCGCAGGTGCCGAGCCCCATGAATCTTTCTTAAGCTCTGGTTCAGTCACGGTTTAACTGCTGCTTCTTTCCTAGAAACCTTGGGAATTTGTTCACCTATTCTTTTTCTCACCAGCCACTAAGCCTCATCCTTCTTTTGAGGGGGAGACAGAGTCACAGTCTGTTTGCCCAGACTAGAGTGCTATGGTGTCTTAACGTCAGCCTACTTCAAACTCCTAGATTCAAACCCTCCTCCTGCCTCAGCCTCCCAAGTAGCTGTGACTACAGATGGCCCTCCACAAAGCCCAGTGAACTTTTCTATTTTTTTAGTAGAGATGGGGTCTTGCTCTTGCTCAGACTGGTCTCTAACTCCTGTGTTGAAGCAATCCAAGTGCCTCAGTGTCCCAGACTGCTAGGATTACAGGCTTGAGCTGCTGCACCCGACCTTAGAGCTGGCTTTTAAATTCTGAAGCATATGATGCTTTCTATTCAGAAATTTCATATGACAATCATTCTCTTATGACATCTTAGTTTTCCTAATGTTGCTGAACTGAGCATATATTTGGAATCAGATAAGACATTTGGGGGCAAAGAATCCTGGTTGGAATTCTTACAAGTCCACTACAGCTTGTGGGCATTTCTGTCCAGCTTATACCACTATGACTATTAGAAAGTCAATCTGTAATTTCCCTTTCAGGAGCTTCTCTAGACCCATCATATGTTCAGCCCAGTACAGTGTTTTCACGTGGGAATTCTTCCCTAGCATTTCCCAAGAAACGAACATATTTTTCAAAATCTGGAATCCATTGAAAAATCAGTTAAGGAATCAGGAAAATGTATTATAATATTATAATTCTCCTGTAAGAATTAAAGCTTAATGATCAGGCAGTGCCTGTGGGTCAAAGGAGCAGGTTGCTGGCCCCATATACCATAGGTGGTGGGTTCAAATCTGGCTCTGGCCAAAAACTGCAAAAAAAAAATAATAAAGCTTAATGATCAACAAAGAGATGTTACTGATTGGAAGGCATCCACTGGCCTCAAATGGAAGGGAAGAGCAGGAAACACTGGTGTGTTGAGTGAGAGGCTGGAGTAGACATTTTCAGCGCAGAAACAGATAGAAGAGAAATGTTTAAAATTATACCGATCAGTCTTCCTTGTTGTCCTTGCCTTCTAATAAATGTGTGGTTGTGGGCCTGTCTTCTGCCAATGATGAGTCATACTTGCAAATAAAATAAATATTAGTCAGTGTATATGCATAGGATACTTTGAACAAATCCTATGAGTGGTATTCCCATTCTCAGAAATAACAAATTTTGGGAATAAAATAAGTCCTTAAATTGGCAATTTTGATGTGATTTTATGTCATGCTGGTAAGCTTGCTAGGAGATACAAATGTTA
Source organism: Galagoides demidoff (assembly GCA_963574575.1). NCBI lineage: Eukaryota > Metazoa > Chordata > Mammalia > Primates > Galagidae > Galagoides > Galagoides demidoff. The sequence goes on from CAUYQV010198822.1 coordinate 3,892, forward strand.
TTTGAATGCCACCCAGTAATGTTTGCTGGCATTTCCAGTTTGAATGTCTACTGTTAGCTACAGGCCTTTGTAAATATTATAAAACTTAACATTTCTAATTTATGAAATACATTTTTTCAGATATCAGCAATAATGAGTAAAGAATATGAGGGATGTTGAAAGCATTTTAAGAATAGCTTGTGATTTGGAAAATTCCTGATAATACCCGGGAATTCTGCCTTTTCATTTCTGAATCCCAAACATTAATAACTGGTGGGAACATGGAAGCACTAGCCTGGTATGAGCTCAGGCTCCCTCAGCAACAGATTTCTTATCAGTTGCCCAATGCAGGCATCAGGTAGGTGACTGGGTTGACTGGAACTAGGAATTCTATTCTGACTAGGATCTCACTGTTCTAAGCTTCAGTTCCCTTGGCTGTGGGTTTTGCTCCCGGCCCAGCTCCTCCTAGATCTACTCAACTCTACCACGGGCAGTGGACATTGCTCTTTGTATCCTATGTGAAAACTGAGTTGTTGCTGTTGTATGCTGGTTATTCACTGTTTATGCCTTTTACCTCGCTCCAGATCTATTCTCATCCCACTCCTCTGACCTATTCTGTGCCACAAGAGCCTGACTCTGGCAGACTGCCTTACCTTGGCTCCCTTTAGGTTAGATTTTGGCCCATAGTTCTGAGTTAGGTCAGCCCACTGCCATGATTATTTGTTTCTGTCTATGAATGTTTTCACACTACAGTAGCAGAGTTGAGTAGTTGTCATTCAGACAGTATGGCCCACAAAGCCCAAAATATTTGTTACTGTGCTGGTTTAGGCCAATGGGAGGCTGTGGCATTAGATCAGAGGGTAGGAGCTCCCTGCTTGATGCTCAGCTCTGGCAGGAGCAGCATCTCTCCTAGCCTGGGACTGTCTCTAGAAACCCCCTCCCCAAACCTCTGGCTTTTCTGAGATCTAAGAACAGTAATGTCTTCCTGCTGTTGCTAGTCTCTGGGTGACTCAATGCCCCTTGCTTGCTCCCTCAATTCCGCTTTTATAAGTAGATCTTAAAGTCTCTTCATTTGAACCATCTAGAGTGAATATTTTTTCTGCCTAAATCTAATTCAACTTGACTGCTTGCTTTACCTTGGTGAGGTACTTGAGCAGACCCCTTTGGCAAGGGATACTAGTCTAGGTTGAGCCAGTCTGCTGTGCCATGGTTGGTGATTCATGTGTTCACTAGCCCAGCAGTCCTCACAGCCGAATGTGTTCCCAGTCTAAGCTTTGCCCTTAAGAATAGTTCATTCTTTTCTACTTTTGAACCAAGCTCAAAGTCCCAGCATGCTTCTTGTATACAAATTATAAGAAGCCAGTAAGTCTCTTTATACCTTTGTCTAGTAAAATATGATTAGCTTAGGAATCCCCATGAGTTAAGTTGATTTTTAATTCCTTTGCTGGTATCTGAATCAGTTTCTTCTAAAAGAAAGTTGAAATAGTTTCTTCTTTCAAGTCGTACAATATTAGAAGGATAGGCAAGTCTAGATTTGTAGGATTTTAGTTGGCATGGGAATACCACAATGGCAAATTCTAAATCTGACCTTTTATAGTTTTTATTTGATGAGGTAATTTATTTAAAAAAAAAAACTTTTCTTACCACCCATATAATATGTGGTTGGTGGCATTTCTATCTCTGGAAATTATAGAAGAAACCAATTTCTTTGCAATGTAGACTGTTGTGCATTTTGCTCCAAAGCTTCCCCAAGAATAAAAGTATAATTTTTACATTTTCAATTATATTTACCATCTGAAGTATTAACTACAGAATATAAACTTGATCAAGGATGGTTATGGAAGGAATAACATTTGAAAATGAGAAATCTCCAATTATGAGAGTCATATGGTGTTCTTGAGTTCAATAATCTTGCTTGCCAGTTTCTTTCTACCTCTGTTATACTATTTAAAATTCTCTATATAATAATTAAATAAATGAAAATCTGTACTCAAATTCAAGGACATTTGGTAAAAATTTTAGGAATGTAGGTGCTGTATCTGCAGTATCGGTGGTTATTAGATTGTTATGAGTATAAAGCCATGAGTATAAGTAAGTACCAAGCAAAAACTTAACATCTAACACCTCTGTACAAAGCATTTCCTTATTCATTGTCTCACTGATCCTCATAAAAATCTTGTAGTGTAAATATTATTACCCCCAATTTTACAAATGAAGGGATAAGTTTTAATATTATTAGTGTAAAAGTTGATAGGTAGAACCTCCAACAGGAAGAAATGTGAGGTTGGCAAATTGAAGTCACTGCAGAGAATGATGACGTGACAGGTAGAACAAGTCTGAGCATGCTTCAGGCAATATCAGCATCAAGGGGGAGGCTATTCCTGCAGATAAATCACAGCAGTGGAAATAGCTAGACATAGAGCTATTGTGGAGGATTCAGCAGAGAATCCTAGGTGGAAGCTTAGGGCCATAGATTGGGTCAGCATGGGAGGCCAGGAAATGCCCATCAGTGCCGTTAATTCTAGGTTCCTGATACATGTATTCTGGTTCTGTCCCATTGACTGGCTTTATGGGTGAGTACTTTGAATAGCAGGATGGGAACAATGACGACAAAGTGACATTAGGTGAGACTGAGCCTGGAGGAGCGTTTCGTTGCCCTTTTACTTTCCACTGTACCTCACCACCTGCCATGAATGGGGCAGGGCAGAGAATAAAGACAGGGTAATGTGACAAAGGTCAAGTGACCAACTGATGTATAGAAAGATGGGTATAATCAAGAATGACTTCATATTTACAACAAGTAAATTACTAGGTTATTCTCAAAGGAAACATAACATATGGAATGTACTAAAGCCCAATCTCATATTTTATCATTTTCTCCAAGGAAGTCAGTTTGGTAAACTTTTTCCAATCTTTCTTCTTTTCCAAATATTTAGTCTCAGTTCCAAAGACTGAGTGAAACAAATAATCTTGCCTTCCCTCCTCCATGGATATAAAAATTCTGCGCAACTGCACTGTTTAATACGGTAGCCATAACTACATGTGGCCATTGAATGTTTGACATGTGGCTACCATTAATTGAGATGTACCATAAGTGTAAAATTGACACTAGATTTTGAAGACTTAATATAAACAAATGTAAAATCTCATAAATAATTTTTATATTATTAAGTGTTAAAATAATGCTCTTTGGATACATTAGATGAAATAAAAATATTATTAAAATTATTAAAATTCATCCCACTTTTTCCTTATTTTTTTAAACATGGTCACAAGAAAATTTAAAATTACGTATGTGCTCACGTTATATTTCTATTGGACAATTCTGTGTTAGAGAGAAGTGCTAGATTCTTAAAAGGCTGCTCCTTTTCAGCCTTTGCCAAATGATTCTCTCCCCTCTAGGCCAGTTTTAACAAGTCAAATAATGCAGATTTCATAATTGAAAGGAAGGCTGCAAGTCATTTGGAAATTAGGTGATGAAACTGCAATGGGATCATAACTCCTGCATGACAATTTTCTTTTCTGAGCCTTCCTTATTCCAAATGGAATAGTCACTGCTCTATTCATTCTTTTCTCTAGCTAATTTACATCTTATTTTCTTTCTGTCAGAAGTGTCATTTCTTGTGATTGATGAAACCATCCTTGCTAAGTGCAGAAACAAGGCCACCACGTTATTCAAACTGGATTCACTACAAATATTTTCATGCTCTGGTTTGGGAAGAATTCATATGGTTGCTTGGAAACCCTTTTAAATAATCACAATGTTCAGTTACTTTCAGAAATTGAAGTCGTTATTATAGGAACAAAAAAAAAATCACACCTTTGTATATATGAAAAAATTGGAGACACTATCTGGCAGAACAATTTTTCCTTAATCCTAGGTCATGTCTATAGAATGCCCCTAATTTGGCCATTTTTTGAGTAAATGGTTTTAGGACTATCTTAATGTTCGGTCTCTAAACAGTTAATTATATTGACAATGCAATAGATTTCATTAACTTAGCAAAGAATTCAGTTTTTAGAGATAATTTTCACAAGTCTGTAGTCTTCATTTTATGAACACATCTGAGCCAGCAATAGCAGTGTTAGAATTTTTTTTTTCCCAGCCAGGGCTGGGTTTGAACCCACCACCTCCTGTATATGGGACCAGTGCCTTACTCCTTTGAGCCACAGGCACTGCCCAGAACTTTTCTAATAATAATTCCTTCAAAATCAGGAAGACACGTAAAACCAATGGAAACAGACCTTTTGTCTTTAAGGGGCAAATGGGACTAATTACATGATTGTGTTTGTTCCCATGATGCCTTTTCCCTGTTTTAGTTTTTAGAAAATTGTCTTTTAATTTATTTCATATAGTCTCACACTATATAAAATAAATGTATGTATTTGATATAGTTAGTAAAACATCAGATTGCCTACTCTTGTTTTTATTATTATAAGTTACATATAGTAAAATTTACTTTCAAATTTTAATACATGAATAGATTACAATTCTACCACTCACAAAAATTTCTTCTTCTTACTCCTTAGTGCAATTAGACATTCTGCCTACCCTGAATCTTTGTCAAACTCATCTGTGTCTGTTTCTATAATTTTGTCCTTTAAACAATGTCATATGAATAGAATCATATAGTATTGAACCTTTTGAAACTGGTTCTTTTTGATTAGTATAATGGTGTTGAGATCCACTCATTGTTGCATCTATCCTTTTGATTACTATCATGCATGTTTATTCATTCACTTACTGAATATTTGGGTTGTTTCAGGTTTTGATGACTACAAATAATGCTACTATGAATATACAGGTTTTTATGTGCACATAAACTTCATCTCTCCAAGCTAAATACCTGTAATGGGATTGCTGGGTCCAGTTATAAGTGAATATTTTTTAAGTGTTATGTTTTCATTCATTGTTTTTCAGAATAGCTATACCATTGTGAATTCCCACCAGCAATATATGAGAGTTTCAGTTGCTCTACATTTTTGTTCACACTAAATATTAATAATTCAGTATTTTTATTTTAGCCACTCTTATAGGAGTGTAATGGTATCTCATTGTGATTTTTAATTAGCATATCCCTAATGATTAATGATATTGAGAATCTTTTCATGTGTTTATATGCTATCATGTATCTTCTTTGGTGAAATACCTATGCAACTATTCCACCCAATTATCATCATCATCATTATTATTATTTGCAGTTTTTGGCCAGGGCTGGGTTTGAACCCACCACCTCTGGCATGTGGGGCTAGCGCCCTACTCCTTTGAGCCACAGGCACCGCCCCTCCACCCAATCATTAAAAGTGTGTTATTTTCTTATCGTAGAACTATATGTACATCTTCTGTCAAGTATCTAACTTCCACATATTTCTCTTCTCCTAGTTTGTGATTTTTCTTTTACCTTATAGTACTTAAAACAAAACAATTTTTTTGGAAATAGTGCCACTATGTCGCCCTCAGTAGAGTACTATGGCATTACAGCTCACAGCAACCTCAAACTCTGGGGCTCAAGCCGATTCTCTTGCCTCAGCCTCCCAAGTAGCTGGGACTACAGGCACCCTCCACAATACCTGGCTATTTTTGGTTACAGTTGTCATTGTTGTTTAGCAGGTCCAGGCTAGGCTGGAATCCACCAGCCTTGGTGTATATGGCCAGTGCCCTACTCACTGAGCTACAGGTGCCGAGCTCACAGAACAAATTTTTAAATTTAGAAGATGTTCACTTTTTCAATTTCTTCTTTTATGGATTATGCTTGTTTTGTGTCACACCTAAGAAATCTTTGCCTAATGATCACAAGGAATTTTTTCTATGTTTTCTTCTGAGTGGTACATATTTGATCTATTTATTTTTTTGTATACAATGTGAGGTGCGGGTCCAGGTTTTTTTTTTTTTTTTTATATGGATACCCAAGTTCCAGCCCCATTTCTTGAAGACTGTTCACTCTCTATTGAATTGCCTTTGCATCTTTGCCAAAAAGCAATTAAATGTATACTTGCCTGTTTTGTAATTTAACCATTCTTTTCCATTGGTCTATGTGTCTAAATTTGGCTAATAACTTCCCTGTCTTTCTTACAGTAGCTTTAGAGTGTATCTTAATATCAGGTAGAGTCCTTCAATTGTGTTTTTTTAAAAAACATTTTAAGTCAATGTTATAAGTATACCCTTCATACAGAATATTACCAGTTAGGTATGAATTTGCCCTGCCCCTACCCACATCTTAACTGTAGTGAGTCCACCAGTATGCATGTAATATGATCATGGTATGTCTCTTCATTTTTTTAGTCTTCCTTGAATTCTTTCATAAACAATTTATAGTTTTGCACATTCAATTTTTATAGTGTTTGAATATATTTATACTTATGTATTTCATATATTTTTACTCTTACTTAAATGGTAATTTTTTTTAAATTTTAGCTGCTCATTATGGATATATTGGAAAACAGTTGTCCTTTGCATATTAACTTTCTATCCTATGATCTTGTTATATTTACTACTTCCAGGAGATTTTTTTGTAGATTCTTTGGGATTTTATGCATAGATAATCATGTCATATACAAAAAGGAAAGTGTTATTTCTTGCTTTCCTATCTATACACATTTGTATCTTATTCTTGTCTTATTGTACTCCTAGTACCATATTGTACTGGCATAGTGAGAGAGGATGTTCCTGCCTTGTTCCCTACATTGGAGGAAAGTACACATACTTAAGTCTAGTGCCGGGAGTGTCCAACCTTTTTTCCCCCTCTGCTCAACATTGGAAGAATATGAGTTGTCTTGGGCCACACATTAAATACATAAACACTAACAAAAGCTGATTAGCCAAAAAAAAAGTCTGTGCATATTTTTTGTGATATCCAATACCACGGAAAACAAAAATTCCTTATGAAATCAGCATGCAGCTCGCCAGCCACAGGTTAGACATCCTTGACTCCAGTCTTTAGATATGAGGTTACTATATGTTGATTTTTGTAGATGTTCTTTTTATCAAGTTGAGAAAGTTCCCCTCTGTTTGTAGTTTGCTGAGAGTTTTTACCACTGGTATGCATTAGATTTGTCAGATGTTTTTTCTGCATCTATTGATATGATATTATGGTTTTTCTTTTTAATCCTGCTGACATGATGGATTACATTGATTGATTTTCTTTTTTTTTTTTTTTTCCCCCGAGACACAGTCTCAAGCTGTAGCCCTGGGTAGAGTGCTGTGGTATCACAGTTCACAGCAACCTCCAACTCTTGGGCTTAAGCAATTCTCTTGCCTCACCCTACCAAGTAGCTGGGACTACAGGTGCCCACCACAACATGTGGCTATTTTTTGTTGGAGTTGTCATTGTTGTTTTGGCTGGTGCAGGCTGTGTTCAAACCCGCCAGCCTCCTTGTATGTGGCTGGCACTGTAACCACCGTGCTACGGGCACCGAGCCTATAGTTTTTCTTTCTTCTAATATTTTTGACTTTAGTATAAGGCTAATGCTGACCATATAGAATAAATGAGGAAATATTTTCTCTGCTTCTATTCTGGAAGTGATTTGAAGAATTGGTATCATTTTTCCAAATATTTGGTAGAATTCACCAGTAGAACTGGTGGGATTGCAAACTAATACAGCCTCTATAGAAAGAAGTATGGAAAGTCCTCAAAGAGCTAAAAGTAGACCTTCCATTTGATCCTGCAATCCCATTACTAGCCATCTACCCAGAAGAAAAAAAATCATTTTGCCATAAGGACCTTGGCACTGGAATGTTCATTGCAGCTCAATTCACAGTCACCAAGATGTGGAAGTGACCCAAGTGCTCATCAGCACATGAATATACTAACAAGCTGTGGTATACTGTCTGATTCTAGGTCATAAGACATAAGACATTCATTCCTGAGGGTTCCTGCCTCATGCCCATGAGGAAGGAAGGCTGCAAAGAGAGGCCAAGAAGAATGTGAACCCAGCCATGCTGAGTTTCCTCTCTCTCTATTACCATCAGATTACATGTTTCTGTCCAGTTGCATTTCTACATGTCTGTCCTTTCTTCGTCAAACCTAAGCATAAAAACACATGTTTTTTTCCTTGGTCTTTGGGTCTTCATTTCTGAAGGCTCCCATGTCTCATTAAACTGTTAATTAAATAAATTTGTTATAAGTTTTAAAAAAAGCCTGTGGTATATGTATACCATGGAATAGTATTCAGGCATAAAGAGATGGATACTTTACATCTTTTATGTTTACCTGGATGGAGTTGAAACACATTCTTCTTAGTAAAGTATTGCAGGAATGGACAAATATCCAATGTACTCGATAGTAATATGAAATCAATAGATAAACAACTACACACTCATAGGAAAGAAAAACACAATCAAATTCAAGTGGGGGGAGGTGGAAAGGGAAGGAGAGAGGAGATTAGTAAACTCTAACCTAATGTACACAATGTAAGGGTATACAGCACACCCCCTGGGTGAAGGGCTCAACTACAACTTGAACTTTACCCAACATATGCAAACAATGTAGCCTAATCATTTGTATCCTCCTATTAATCTGAAATTTAGAGAAGAAACAGGAATTCACCAGTGGATTTATCTGAGTCTGGTATTTTAATTTAGAAAGTTATTAATTGTTGATTCCACTTCCTTAGTAAGATAATGGTAGAATATCTATTTCTCATTGTGTGAGTTTTGATAGTTTATGTTTTTAAGGAATTGTTCCATTTTATTTAAGTCATCAAATATGTGATCATAGAGTTGTCACAGTGTTCTTTTATTGTCCTTTTTGTTCCTTTCTATTATTACTAATTTATAAACACCACCCCCTGTTAACCTGTCTAAAGGTTTATTAATTTTATTGACTTTCCAAAGAATTAGTTTTTGGTTTTGTTGATTTTTTTTTCTCTATTAATTTATTGTTTTAAATTTCATTGATTTTTATTGTAATTTTTATTATTCCTTTCCTCCTTCTGGCTTTAGTCTTGCATTGCTCTTTATTCCTTAGTTTCCTAATGTAGAGTCTCAGGTTATTCATTTTAGATCTTTATTCTTTTCTCATATATGTTTTAATCCTATAAATTTTCCTCTGTACACTGCTTTTGGTGTATCCTACAAATTTTAATTAGTTTTATTTTCATTTTTATTTAGTTCCACATGCAGATCCCGAACATATTTTTTTTATTATTAAATGATAGCTGTATACATTAATGCAAACATGGGGTACAGTGTAGTGTTTTCATATACAATTTGAAATATTTTCATCAAAATGGTTAACATAGACTTTGTGTCATTTACTTAGTTATTGTGTTAAAACATTTATACTC
>CAUYQV010198823.1:0-17077 GCA_963574575.1 Galagoides demidoff
CCTCAGCCTCCCAAGTAGCTGGGACTACAGGTGCCTGTCACAACGCCTGGCTATTTTTTGGTTGCAGCCACTATTGTGCAGCCCGGGCTGAATTCGAACCCGCCACCGTTGGTGTATGTGGCTGGCACCTTAGCCACTTGAGCCACAGGTGCCGAGCCTGAAATATTTTTCTTTACTTTCTAGTTCTTTCCTGAGTTTTCATCTCATTATTGAATTTTCCATGATGATTTTTATTGCCTCATGCCTTATACAACTATCTCAGTGTCTTTCAGTCCATTTGTCAGATAGTAAATTAGTTTTGCTTTTTTGTGAACCCATCTTTCTGGAAAACTTTGTCCGTAAGGATTGTATTCTTTCTGGAAAACTTTGTCCGTAAGGATTGTATTCTATTCCTAACTCTCTTTTTTTGTTTTATAATATCTTTGTGTGACACTTCATGTGGATTCTTTTTCGTTGTGCGTGCTGTGAAATTAGCTCTGTTAAAGTATGAGAACAAAGTGAGTTAAGTAAAAAAGTTGCTAATTTCACAGAGCTCCCTCTTCTGTTGTTTTTCTGAAGTGCTAAAAAACAAAAACAAAAATAGGACATGTTGCTTTCTAACATTTCCTGACTGTTCTTCCCTCCCTTGAGCTAGACATTTTAATTCCATTCCCAGCAATTTTTCCTCAGTGTAGGGCCCTGGACTAAGAAGGCAGTTCACTGTTCTCAGATTGACCCACTGAGCTTCCCAGTGATGACAGTGGCTATTGAGGCAGCCTCTTATTCTCAGGTCCAGTCAGAGGCTACCCCACTGCTTCCTTTTTTTCTTTTACATCCCACCTAAGTCTTGTGGCTACTAGGATTCTGTCCCCAACTGCTTGTATTTTGGGTTTCCTGGTATCTTGTCACCTAGTTTTTTGTTTGTTTGAGACAGAGTCTTAGTCACCCTCGGTAGAGTGCTGTGGTATCACAGCTCCCAGTAACCTCAAACTCTTGGATTCAAGCAATTACCTTGCCTCAGTTGGTGGCTCACACCTGTAATCCCAGCACTCTAGGAGGCCGAGGCAGGTGGATTGCTTGAATTCAGCGACCAGCCTGAGCAAAAGCATGACCCCCATCTCTAAAAATAGCTGGGCCTTGCGGTGGGCACCTGTAGTCCCAGCTACCTAGTTTTTTTGCAAACGTTGTCTATGAATTTTCGACCTTGTTACCTAGCTTCTCTGAACACTTTTGTGTAAGATCACATGGGCCATATGTTACCGCCATCACCACCACTTTCGAGGATCCTCATCATCTTTTAATTCAATTAATTTCTCTTCCTCTTGATTCCTTCCCTCAGCCTGTCACAAGCCTCAGTTTTGTGAAGAGCTCATATTATAGAGGGGGTGTGTGTGTGTGTGTGTGTGTGTGTGTTTCGGAGTGGGGATGGCCAGATGGGTATGCAGAGGTTTCTAGTTGTGGGCAAAGTTGCAAAAAGTTAGATACAGTTCCTGGGCTCACACCAGTAATCCCAGGATTTGGGGAGGCTGAGGTGGGAGGATTGTTTGAAGTCAGCCTGAGCAAAAGACCCTGTCTCTATAAAAACAGAAAAATAAGCTCGGTGTGTTGGCAGTGCCTGTAGTCCCAGCTACTTGGGAAGCTGAGATGGAAAGATCATTTGACCCCAGCAATTAGAGGTTGCTGTCAGCTATGATTTGATAACCTAGGCAATAGAGGGAGACCCTGTCTCAAAAACAAACAAAAAGAGATTCAGTTCCTGCCCTTAGGAATTTATCACCAAGAATTCAATTACACATCCTCTTAGTTAAATAGGACTACAGTCACCTAGTTTGCAATCACAGCTCTTATTAACTTGCCATTCCAGCTGGGCAAGTCAACTTCTCAGAACCTTAGTTTCTCCATTTGTAAAACACAGAGCAGATTACTTGCCCTGTATAATTGTATAGGTTGTGGGGAAGAAATGAAATAATGAAAGCATATGTAATCTGGTCACCCATGACCTGCACCCTGGAAGTCAGAAATCATACTTTCATCATCTTTGTCTCTCTCTCTCCAGGCCTCAATAGTGCTTGACACAGTCTGAGCACCCAGGGTTTGCACCTTGAAGAGAGTATTTAAAGCCCTATTATGTGACAATTAATAAGTTTAAAAAGCCCCACAGCCTCATCAACGATGACAAGAGTTAATATGCCCATGCTAGAGGGCTGGAGAGGCTAGCCTCAGAAAGACCCTTTGCATGGAAGAAATGGCCTTCGCTCCAAAAGTCAACCATCAGAAGACACAGAAGAGCTGAGTTTTTAAAATGCATTTTTTATTATTCAGCCTTCAGCAGAAATGTCACCTTTCTAAAGCAAGCTGTTATCATGCGCTCCCCGTGCCAAGCAGGCGCCTCTGAGGAGCAGGATTTTATCTCAACATTTTTAGTGATTTGTATTTCTCTTTCAAGGAGTTCCATGCCTTAAGGCACCTGAAACACTAACAGCACAAGAAGGTAAGGTTACAACAAGGAGCCGTCTCCAAAACATGAAACAGTTATTTTCACAAACCGGGTCCAGGAGCGGCATCAAAGCCGCAGTCCGCAGTCACCCTGCCCGGTAATTCATGTCCTCTGCACAGCTCATTGTTTTCTGGTGGGCTCCTTGGTTGAACCATATTCTCAGAGAAACTCCGTTTTGTGACAGGGCCCCCATCAGCAGGCTCGGCCACGTGACAAGCCTAGAAGCAGCCAGCACAACTGCCGGCGACGCTTGCCAATAAGCCAGATGCTGCCACATATTGGCATCTGGGTCCTGGAATAGCAACCATGTTCTCAGTCTGGCTAGGGATTCTGACCCCAGCTACGGAAGGAGACAAAGGAAGGGAAGAAAGAGACAGAGCAAAGGGAGGGCGGGCAGACTGTGGAAGAGTCTCTTGGTAATTTCCCTACCATGGATTTAGAGCTTCCACAACAAAAGACTCGTTGGAAAGCTGCTACCACTGCCGCGATGGGCGGGAGAGGTAGAGACGGGGCATTCTAAACCCAGCGAGTTGTTTTGGCACCTGGGGAGTGGGGGTGGTCGATTCAAAAGGAGACAGCTGCAGCAGGCAGCTCTCCCCTCCTCTCCCTCGAACCATGATAGCCCACAGTGGAGATAAGCTACCGGATAGCGCTTAAATCTGCAGCAGAGGGACAGAGAGTGGCGACATCAGGATGGCTATTGCTCCCTGCTTTTGGGGTGCCAACATGCACCAGCGCCAGCAAGGCCAACGAAACGGTGAGGGTAAGATCCAGATCACGCTGTGTGAGGGGATCCTTATAATCAAGAAAGGTATGATAGGGGTGTTCTGATCATAGGGATGGGGTGCAGGCAAAAGGAGGCCCCAAGTCTTGCATTAACTTCTAATGCTAAGGTGATACTGGCCGGACAGACATGTCCCGTCCTGCCGTGGTCACACTAGGTGGAGGCACAGGCCAGAAGGGGTGGGCTGAGCCTCATTTAGGGTGGGTGTGAAGAGACCAAAGAATAAAGAGCAGGCAGCAGTTCCTCCTTCTGTAAATGGCAAACTCATCCCGTGTCATATGTGGCCAAGAGTCACACGGGACCTCACACTTGAAGGACCAGACCAAGTATGAGTAAGAGACAGACTGGATGGAGAAAAGTACGTACCCTGGCCTCTGCAGCCAAAAAATTAAGAACTAGCCCCTAAGGTCATTTACCAGCTGGAGGGTGATTCTCTTAGGGTGAAACTGACTTCTCTCTGCTCACCAGATACTGAATTTCCTAACGAGAACCACCCAGTGTGCCTCTGGTCACAGAGTGTGTGTACAGTGGTGGGGGATTTTTAGAGGGGGAGCTCACACATAGTGGGAATGCCCGCCAACCATTGGAAAAACCAGTGCAAAGCAGCATGTCTTATCAATGGTGGTTTTGGCAATAGTGTCATTTTTTAAAAAGGATAGCACATTATAGTGAGGCTGAGGGTCCAGCGTAGCATACAGACAGATGAAGCAACTAACATTGAACTCCCACCTATTAAATTCACAAAACTATCTGAAAGTCTTGCACCAGATGTGGTGGCTTATGCCTGTAATCCTGGCAACTAGGGAGGCTGAGGGGATAGGAACACTTGAGCTTGGGAGTTCAAGACCGGTCTAGGCAATAAAGCAATACCCACATCCCTACTCCCCTGCCCCATTTCTAAAATAAAAATATTAGCTGGGCATGGTGGCACATGCATGTATTCCCAGCTACTTGGGAGGCTGAGGTAGGAGGATCACTTGTGGCCAGGAGTTCCAAGGCTGCAATGAGCTATGATTAGACCACTGCACCCCATCCTGGGTGACAAAGACTCAGTCTAGATCATTGAGAGGTCAAATATACATTTGGTCAAAATATACTTTATTAATAACCTTTTCTCATAATGTTGGCACTTTATATACAAAAGACCCTTAAAACATAAAAATATAATAAAATCGCCCACATTTTCTTTGCCCCAACACATACACAGTCTTCCAGGAAGATCTAATTTCACTTTCCTACTGTGAAGCTTGATGCCCATTTTTAAAAGGTAAAACTAAGTCTATCTAGAAAGAATCCCAGCTGAGCCCCCTACCTCAACCCTTTGAACCCTAAAGAAATACAGAGCAGTTCCATTACCAGGTCAGAACCCAGTTAAAACATTCTGGTATCTTCCTCAAACTCTGATTCTTCACATTCAGATTTTGAACAATGCAGGGGCTAAAGACTGAATTTCTACTGCAGATTTAAGGAGCAAAATCCCAAACAATATACAAGTAATCAAAGGAATTATAATTTGATGTTTCTGCCACCAAATTTTCATGGATCCGAGATAAGAGAAGCAGTTCATAAAGGGTGAGTTATTGGATCACAGCAACTAGGACAGAAGTCACTGAGTGTCTCTGGGGAACTGAATCATTGCCCACATGTGCTCCTCCTTTTACCCTCTGATTTTCTCTTTATCCAATCGCCTATCCCCTCTTGTCTTTTCCTCATATTCATTATGTATCTTTCTATCCTATTGATGCAAGGACCCCCTGGGCCAGCCTGCTAGGCAGTGTGTTAAGTGTTAAGACTGTCTTCAAACTCAAAATGCACATCACAGGGTAGGGTGCTCGTGATCAGGCAAGGCAGGGGCAACAACTCAAATTTAAACCCAGTAGTTCTCCAACTTGAGTGTGCGTCAGAGTCACCTGAAGGGTCTGTTCAACACAGACGGCTGTGCCAGCCCTCAGAGTTCCAACGCAGTAGCTTTGGAATGGGGGTGATAGAATCTGCATTTCTAACTAATTCCGAGGTAATGCTAATGCTGATGGTCTGGGGATCACTTTTTTTTTTTTCATTTGCCTAAATGTTTTATTTGGAAATAATTTCAAGTTTAAAGAAGAGTTGCATGAAGAGTAAAAAGCACCCGTATTCCCTTGACCCAGATTGGGGACCAATTTTTGAGAACCACTGAGCTAAGCTAAATGTATGTCAGAGGTCTGGTACAAAGAGAGAAGTCACCTGGCAGGATGCAATGTCTTCTAAGAGCAAAGATCAGAACGCTATCCAAGTAGAAAGCAAACCAACTATTTAAAGCAAAATGTGAGGAGTACCACAAAATGATGACAGTGAGTGGGACCCAGGGGGTTTTAAACTCTGAATAGTGAATATCATTATCAACCAATTGGGGGGAAAGTGTATTAACTCTCCTGTTTTGTCTCTTGGTGATTCCTTGGGGGTGATTTTACAAACACCATAATCTCCTACTATACACTGGCTTCAAGAAAAAAGAAAAGCAATTATTTGATAGGGAAATTCTACTCTGTACACTTGAGAGAAACAGACGGGAGGATGATTATGTACCCTCCTCCTTTATATTCTACTACCTTAACTCAGGACTTTATCTCTTGCCTGAATTTCTGAAATAACCCCTAACTGCTTTTCCTGCCTCTAATCTCTCTCCAATTTATTCTCCATTCTAACCCTAAAATCATTTTTTTAATGGCAGGCTGTAATAATGCCACCTCGCCAAGAAACTTCACTAGTTCCCCACATCCTCGAGAATGAAGTCCAATTCTCTCATTCTGGCATTTAAACTGGTCCCAACCTACCTTTCAAATTCATGCCCTTACAAACCAGCCAGAACAGAGTACACACAGCTTTCCACTTTCCCATTTCCTTGTCTTTGTACACAACTAGGTTTTTCTGCCCCCACCCCCAGAATCTTACCTTCTCCCCCAAACAAAATACTTTTTAAAAGGAATAAAAAGATCTTATGCTTAAAAATCCTAGTTACACTTCAAGGTCCTGCTCCAACACAGGAAGGCTTCCTGCAGCTCCTCAGATCTGTCTTTTGTATGCTCACCATACTCGAGTTGTACCTTGTAACACTTGCCCTACTTATTATTTATGCTTCTTTCCCGTTTCATAAGATCCTTGAAGGCAGGCACTTTGTCCAGTGACCAGAGAAGGCTATGATGGACGGGAGGGGAGGAGGAGCCCCCAGGAAGGGGGAAAGCAGCAGAGCACGTGTTCATCAAGAGTCTGAGAAGTCTTCTCAGTCTTTCAGAATCTTTTTGCTAACACTTTCTTTCTAGAAAAACCTTGAACGACTGAAGTGTTGTAAAAATTGTTTTTAATGTTTTGCCAACACCTCCTTTTCTCACTTCCTGTTTCTACTGGATCAGTTTTATACAAATCTCCCACATGATGAAGGTGACGTCACATTTCAGTCATTGTCCTGGCACTGAAACAGACTCCATCGACATCTGCCTCTTTTGGTGGAGTTGATCAAGTATCTGCCCGGTGGATTCCTAACACTACCAAATACTCAAACTTTAAGAGGAATTTGATCAATGTTTCTAGAATAGTTAACTTTTTGACATGAAATTTTTTTTTAAGATTTACAAGAGCAAGATACCAGTGATCCTAAGTGTGCCCCACAGCGGGTCACATGTCATCCTTTCTTAACACATTCAGTACAGAGGGATTCCCGCCCAAAAGAAATCACAGCAGCCCTTTACAGACACCAGCAAGGAGATGGACATAGAATGGACTCTACATAAGCACGTCACTTAATCCTTTCCCAAAAGGCAGGCCAGCCATCACTTTTCCTGGAACAGTAGGAATAGTTTCAGTTCCTACCTAGGTCTTCCTGGGGGAAGAACAAAGAATTAACACTTTAAATCCAGCTGGAAAAGGCAGCTCTCTGTTACCCGATCGTTAGGTACCGAAGCCCACAGGCTTGACAAGCACTCTGCTGCATTTCTCTGGCTCACCTCACTCAGGTTATGTTCTTTCTTATACCTCCAAAAATTCTCTCTGCTGCTATTTCTGCCTGAGATAAGATACCTAGACCAAGGGGAACAGGCATGTGATAGGGACAAAAACCTTTCAAGGTCATACCATCTGACTACAAATCGCCACCATCATAAATCTTACCAAAAAGGAAACTTGTACTCCAGTATCCTAGTTACTGTCCTTGAGAAGTAAGTGATGCCAAGTCACAAAAACCTGTGGAACTTTGCTTCCCATTCGCCAACTGCTATTATGTTTACAACTTTATTTAGAAATAGCTGACTTCACAGCTTTTGCCATTCAGTAACGCTTCACCATGAGAGCTTAATAAGAAATTCTTAAATAAGAAATTCTTAATAAGAAATTCTTTTATATCGTACAATCCTTAAATCCTTAAATTCTTTTATATTGTACAATCCTTAAATTCTTAAAATGAGCTGAGTAGACACCAAATACTCAAAAATCCAAATAACCTAGACTAGTAGAGGTTAACATTCTGCATTAAATAGGAACAGAAATTATCGGTTTTATACTCCAATATTGCCTGCCAAAGGACTGAGTCAAATAAACACATAAAATACGATAGGTGAAGGCAACGGGTTGGAATGCTACTGCACCTACTGGGAAAGGTCTAGGACGTGGGTGAACGTGGCTCCCCCAGCCTCCTTTCACCCCTACGTGCTTCCATCTGGACCTTTTCCCATGTGGAGCCGAATGAGAATTAACCTTTTAATGTTTAACTCTATTTATAATTTTTATAGCCATATAGCCACCAAAGCCATGCTACAGAATGAGCTTATGGCAGCATCCCAAGCTTTGGGGATTATTAGAAAAATTATTATAAGAAAATGGTTAAGTACCAGTTTAAGGTTTTCATTAACTTTGTCTTTCCTATATAATGTTGCTTTATCAAATTAGCTCATTCTGAAAATCTATTATATACTTTTAGAGCTTGGAATTCAACCTACCCTTTCATTCCGGTGAGAGAACAGGTGCAGACAGCTATTTGATTACAGTTATATGGCTAATAATTCACAGAGACACCACCAGGATACCACTCGAAGACTTTCTTTTATATTGTACAATCCTCAAAGATTGTACAATCTCCACTACCCAACATATTTATATAAACCAGAGGTTAAATCAACTCCCCTAAAGAAGATGATCAGTCTTATGCTTTAGCCTTCACTATAAAGTAAACCCTAAGTGAGTACAACAAAGATGTTATAAGGGCCCTTGGGAGGCAAAGAGCGTTTCAGTGTTAGTCAGACTTCAAGGAAATTTGACCAAGGCGTACTATGGGTAGAGCCCTAACATAAGGTTACTGGTCGCAGTATGAGTATTATCTATAAATTTCATACTTTTTAGTACATGCGTTACACGAAAGCAAAGCTCAATCTTGGTTCACACTGACCCTGAAATAAGATAGGATAGAAAAAGCTTAAGGGTCAAAACACAACAGCAATATCATTGTTTAAAAGACAGGTTTAGATATATTATCAAGAGTTCAGTTAATCGTGTGAGCAGAGAGTAGAATGATGGTTACCGGAGCCTAGGGGAAGTGGCAGAAGAACATGACAAGTGGAGACCTTGGTCACAGGACAGTCTCAGGAGGAAGAGGTTCTGCTGATCTATTAGAAAGCATGGTGAGTCGATTAATAGTGGACATGAGTACACAGAGGGTGCCAAAAAATAGATACACATTGTAGGACAGGAAAAAAAATACTCAATACATACCGATACCAACAGATGAATACAAGTCACATTGAGCACCTGTTTTAATTACAGAAGTCAAACATGTCTTAAGTATTACAAGTTTAATACAGGTTTTTCCTTGCTTAAAATGCTTATACATTTTTTTTGGCACCCTCTGTACTTCAAAATAGCTAACAGAGTGGATTTTAAATGTTCTTACCACAAAGAAAGAGCAAGTATTTGAAGTGACATGTCACTTAGCCTGATTTGATCATTCCACAATGTATCCATGTATTGAAACATCACATTGTACTCCATACATACGGGTGAACTTTATGGCCACCCTGTATATATGTTGTCAATTAAAAATAAAATAAAACCTAAAAGTGTTCAGTTAATTATAACAAGTAAGTTAGAATAGACCCATGTCACTAATAGTAGTATTAACTCAAGACATAAAGTAAATTGCTAAAATGATGACATTCTTTTCTACTCTTAGGAAGCTTTACCTTACCCATCTATGAAGCAGAAATGTAGACTTTCATTTAACATCTTAGGATAAGTGGCACTGTACATAATGGTGTTGGCAACCTGTTTCAAAAAGCCCTTGTATAATAAAGAGGATGGTAAAACAATAGTCAATGACATTGGTAATTTCACATAAAAATAAAACATAAAATCAAACAAGACAGAGATTTGAACAGATACTTGAACGTCAGCGTTCATAATGGCGTTATTCACAACAGGACAGAGGTAGAAACGATCCAAGGGTCCACTGACAGACGAGTGGCTAAACAGAATGGAGTAAATACACACATCGAGTATCAGCCTTTTAAAGAAAGGAAATTCTCACGCATGCTACAGCATGGACGAACCATGAAAACTTGACATTAAGTGAAATAAGCTCTACAACAGAAGAATAAATATTATATGATTCTACTTATACGAAGTACCCAAAATAGTCAAATTCAAATTCATAGAGGCAGAAAGCAGGATAGTGCCTGACAGGAGCTGGGGAGGGAGAGTGGGGAGTCATTGCTTAATGGGCACAGAGTTTCAGCTTGGAATGATGACGAAGTTCTGGAAATGGATAATGGTGACGAATGCACAAAAATGTGGATGGACTTAATGTCACTACGGAATTATATAATAAAAACAGTTCAATAGTGAATTTTATGTTTTGTATATTTTCTAATAAAAAAGACAAATGAGAACTACCAAATGGCAATTTCTTTTATGATTCTGACCAATATCCCACTTCCCTGCTTAAATAAAATATAAAAAGACAAAAATCAGTATTATAGCATTAGAGCTTAATATACGTACACATCATCAAAAACAACTTTGGTTTGATACCCCAAAGCTATTTATCCTATTTGTCTATTACTAAGACAGTGCATGCCCATCATGATTATGAGTGATATATTTATATTAGTAGCACAAACTCCAATCAAATACAGGGGAGAAAGAAAAATTAAAGCAATGGCATTGTGCCAACAGGCTGACATAGCAACCATCTGTTGACATTAATGTCCTCTGAATCCAAAGACCCAGGTCATGTGGTAGGGCAGGGGATCTTCACCTTAGCTGTGAAGTCCTACTTTTGTGTCATGGGGCACTTCTGGAAGGAAGTTCTGTAACAGCCAGCTCGAAGTACTGGCGGATTTCCTACTAGACCTACGCAGGAAGTCACTGTGTCTCACCTGCATGAGTTCCTGTTATGAGCCAGAGTTGAAATCTAGTTCCAGGGATGACAGTTCTAGTTCCTGTCATCTTGAGTGAACTATGATCCTGGTGACCTGCTTCCCAACCTGGTGTTGTTGCAGCCCTTTCAGCTGGGGTTTGTGTTATAAGGGGACCGAAAAGGAAAAATGGGAGAGTAACAGAAGGAGGAAAAGTGCTTGCACATTTCCTTTGTTTCAAGAGAGCATTTTCTGCTTCCATTTAATTGGATGGGAACACCTGGTTGATGGCAGATGGAAGCTCCTGGAGCAGGAGTAGGCTTTCACACCAAGCTCCAACATTAAGAAAACATTATTTCTGGTGGCTTCTAACTTAGAAATAGGGGCTTCTTTCTTCTTTGGATAAAGTTTAAATAACAAATGTCAACACTTTTAAAACATTTATAAATTTCTATAAACAATTTGCGACAGGAGCTACCTTAGCAACATAAAGAAACAGCAAATACAAATGTCTGGAGATGCATGAATTCTCAATTCTATGTAATCTCAAGTGGATTAGGAGTTCAAATCTGGGAATCTAATTATAAGCAATAAACTAGGATTGCCATTCAATGTCATTTAGATAAGATCTCTTGGTTCTCAGTACAACAAGCTAAAAAGTAAAATGAAATCAAGCATATGGAGCAGCAGCCAAAACTGATAATGTTCTATAAGAAAAAGAACAGAGGTCTATCTTCTTAAATAAATACATAAGAAACAATTCTCAAGCTGTCAAATGAAGGAGAGATCGGAAAGTTTTACCATGTTTATTTTATATCATGATTTCTCAGTCCTTATTAAGTTGATACAATTGGGGGAAATAAATACCCCCTTCCCTTTTTGTTGCACGTGTGTTAGCAGGAATAGGAAGGACTCAGCATGAGAGAATAAGCAAAGAGTGCAAGACAGGGAAAGATGGAGAGATGGAGCTAGAGAGAGTGTTGGTGTGAACCCCTCTCTGAACAGGTGGTGTTAACCAACAAAGTACAAAGGTGACAGCATGGAGACTTCTCTTCTCACAGAAATAGCTAGAACCACATTCAAGATACATTAATTATACAGCATCTTCTGTTAGATATTATGTATATATTCTTTCTTTCCTTCCTTTACAGCCTCAAAGTTGACATTATTTAAGAAGCATTTTTAGTGTATTTTTGAGCAAACGTTAATTTGATCAGATAAACCAATCCTGGTTAGCAGAAAGCACTGTTAGCTGCCATATAAGGTCCTTCTTTCAAGTAAAACTTCGTAGAACTTCGTATCAGAGGAACCTTTTGAAGGAACTCTTTCAGTTGGGTTTATAACTCATCTGCAACACTAAACATCGATTAAATTAAGATCACTCCTTGGTTGAAGGTGTGTATATAAATGCCCCTGGGAAAATTAGCTAGTATCTTGTCCAGATGGTAATTGTAAATGAATTGTTCTTCTGCAGCCTTCCTCCACCCCCTAGTTCCTCCAAAGGTCTTTAGCCAAATGATCTGGTGCTTCGTGACTAGGAGGCAGACTTGCCTCTGTGCTGGAGAAGCCTATCACAGAGAAGATCAGACTATGTGAAGATAACTCTGAATTGTGTTCATCTCATCAGTTCTGCCCAATCCACAGGGGTAAAAAATGGATGAGATTTGATATCTTCAACACCAGCAACTCCAGCACCAAGCCGTTCCAGAGGGTTGAACTGCAAGAGCTAAAAAAGAAGGATTCAGTGAGCAACAGAAATCCAACTGGCAAATCAAAGGAAAAGAAAGTATATGAAAGGAAAGAACTTCTAAATTAAACCCCCTGACCAATGGACTTGATTAATAGCCAATCGTCTGTTTTCTTGGAAGGGAGCTATGTCTAACACCAGTCTAGCTACGATGCAGTGAAGAACGTCTGAAATGAGTCTGTGGCTTTTTGTGTGACGTGAAACGTGGCCTTGAGGGACTTGCTTTGTTTGCTTCATCCTTATATAACAGGACAGTCACACTTACCAATTTCCTACTCCAAAAGTACATCAAGACATGAGTTAGATATCACACTAAACTCTGAGCGCCTGTGACCACCTTTAGGATGAGGATGTTGGGGAGGCACAGTCAATTTTTCAGTCCCTAATAACTAACTACATATGCACTGAGACTTTACCTGAAGTGTGACCAGGCTAATCAGTATTCCAAAATCACTTTCTTTGGCATAGCTGACTCAAATAAAATAGTTTTATAATGAATGAAACATTTTGATTTCTTCAGAAATAAAAATCATGTATAAAACAAATTTATAATGTTATATGCAATGGGAGTGTCGACAATGTGGGAAAAAAGAAATCGTCACACACTTGGGGACTTTGGGCATGCTGTAAGGATGTGCCTTGGAACATTCATATGCCTTCAAATTTCTAATGAATTCACATGGCATAAACTTCATCTACTGCATAAGTGTACAATTTGGTGATTTCTAGTAAATTTAAAGAACTGTGTAGCCATCATCTCAATTCCATTTGGAACACTGACCACCCTAGAAAGCTTCCTCACGCCATCCGCAGTGGATCCCCCACTCCCATTCCCAGCCCCATGTAAATACTGATCTGCTTTCTGTCTCTATAAAATTGCCCTTTCTGGGCGGCACCTGTGGCTCAAAGGAGTAGGGCACTGGCCCCATATGCCAGACATGGAGGGTTCATACCCAGCCCCGGCAAAAAAAAAAAAAAAACTGCAAAAAACCAAATCGCCCTTTCTGGACATCTCACATACGTGGAATCATACAATATGTGCTCGTTTGCAGCTGCCTTCTCTTACTCTGCATAATGTTTTTGAGATTCATCCACAGAGTTGTAGCAGGTATCAACAGTTTGGGGCTGTAATAAGTAACGTTGCTATTAACAGTCCTGTATATGCCTTTGTGTGGACATATGTTTTCACTTCTCTTAATTAACTTCCTAGAAGTGCTGCGTCACATCATGAGTTTATATTTAAGTTTTTAAGAAATCACTGAACTTTTCTGGGGTAGCGCCTGTGGCTCAAGGAGTAGAGTGCCAGCCCCATATACCGGGGGTGGCAGGTTCAAGCCCAGCCCTGGCCAAAAATTGCAAAAAAAAAGAAATCACTGAACTTTTCTAAAGTGGCTGTATAATTTGACATTCCCAACAATGTATTAGGATTCCAGTATCTCTACATCTTCAACACTTAGGGTACCGTTTTAATAATAGCCCTTCTCGTGGTTATTAGTGGTATCTCTCTCTCTCCCTCTCCTTTTTATTTATTTATTTTGGGTGGTATCGTATTATAGTTTCACATTCCCTAACAACTAAAGATGCTGAGCATCTTTTTGTGTCCTAATTAACCAATCACATAGCTTCTTGATGAAAGACCTAATCTTTAAAAATTTTTTATCTGGGTGGGACACAATTTTAAGAGGGAATTTACCTAAACAAATGGTTATCAGTGAAACCTAATTCTTTGTACTCTCAATGAATCTCAAACAATAAATAAATGAATTTTTTATCTTTTGCTATAGATAAACCAGAAAACCATGGCCCATTTTAAAGCTGAGTTGCCTGTCTTACTGAGCTATGTAATTTCTTTGTGCCTTCTGAACACAAGTCCTTTATTCCTGATTTGCAGATATTTTCTCCCAGTCTATGGCTTGTCTTCGTCTTCCTAATGGTGCCCTTTGAAGTGCCCTCTATCGATTTTGCTTTCTATGGACCACATATGCTTTTTGGTGTCGTATCTACCAAGTCCCTGCTAAACTCAACACCATGAAGATTTTGTGTTTTCTTTGGTTTTGTGTTTGGTTCCTGTGTTTCCTCTACAATTTGTATAGTTCTAGCTCTCATATATAGCTCTCTGAGCTATTTTGAGTTCATTTTTTGCATATGATATGAAGGGTCTGAGTTCATTTTGTTTTTAGCATGTGAATATTTGATTTCCCAGCACCATTTGTTAAAAATATACTGTTGTTTTAATTATTGTGGCTTTATAGTTAGTGTGAAAATCAGGTAGTGTAAGTTCTCCAACTTTATTCTTCTCTTTCAAAACTGTCTTGGATATTCTAGGTTCTTTGCCTTTTCAGGTAGAATTTTGTGTCAGCTAAAGGTTCCCCAATTTTACCAATTGTCTCAAAGAACCAACTTAGTGATTCCTTTTATTTTTCTGACTTCGACTTCTTTTCTTCCTTTCTCTTTTTCTTCCCCTTCCAACATAGGGATCTCACTATGTCGTCCAGACTGGCCTTGAATTCCTGGGTTCAAGAGATCCTCATACCTTACCCTTCTTAGTACCCATGTTACCTAGAAGTATACTGTTTAATTTCCAAATATTTGTGGATTTAGCAGATCCCTTCCTGTTGTTGATTTCTAATTTGATTCTGTTATAGTCAGAGTACACTGTATCACTTCAATCCTATGAGTGTAGTGGCAAGATCATAGCTCACTTCAGCCTTCAATTCCTGGGCTCAAATGACCTGCTTGGCTCAGCCTCCAAAGTTGCAAGGAATATTGGTGCACGCTATCATGCCCAGCTAATTTTTACATTTTTTTTAATAAAGACGAGGTTTCAATAAATTGCCGGGGTTGGTCTAGAACTCCTGGCTTCAAGCAATCCTTCCACCTGGGTCTTCCAAAGTGCTGGGGTCAAGGTATGTGCCACTACACTCAGCCCTCAATACTTTGAAATACTCCAACTAGTGTTTATGGCCCGGCATTTGGTCTACCTTGGGGATTGTGTCATGTGCCCTTGATATGAATGTGCATTCTGCAGTCACTGGGGGAAGTCTTCTATATATGCCAGTCAGAGCTGTTTAATGATGTTCAAGTCTTCTGTATCCTTGCTAATTTTCTGTCAGTTATTGAAAATGGGGTACTGAAGCCTCCATATTTTTACTGAATTGCCTATTTCTCCTTTTAATTCATTTGGACCTTGTTTCATATTATTTTGGGGACATTATTAGTGTGTAGACATTTGTTAATTGTTCTAGCTTCCTATGTATCGATTATCATTAAAAAAATATCTATCAGTCTCTAGTAAGTCTGTCTTAATGTCCATCTCTCTGGTATTGCGTACAGCCACTCCACCTCCCTTAATGGTTACTGCTGAGTGGTTTATCTTTTCCATCCTTTTCCTTTCAACCTCTTTGTGGTTTTTGAATTTAAGGTGGGTCACTTGTATACAGAATATAGTTGGATCTTTTTAATCCAGTTTAACAATATCTGCCTTTGGTGTGACATGTTTAGACATTTACTCTGAACATAATTATTGAAATGGTAGCTTTATATTGGCTATTTTACTACTTACTTCCTACAGCTACTGTCTTTTTTGTTCCTTCTTTACTCCCTTCTTTTGTATTAAATGCTTTTTTTTTTTTTTTGGCCGGGGCTGGGTTTGAAACCACCACCTCTGGCATACGGGGCTGGTACCCTACTCCTTTTGAGCCACAGGCACCGCCTCTTAAATACTTTTTATTATACCATTTTAGCTCCACTACTAATTTGCTTTTACTTTTTTTTAGGGTTTTTTTTTTCAAACTGGTTGCTATATCCTTAAAATATGCATCTTAACTTATTACTTCAGACTGTCTCACTTATTACTTCAGAATAAATCACAACTTATCACTTATCTATTTCAGAATATTAACTTAATTTCAGCAAAAGGCAGAAACTTTGCTTCAAAATACCCCCAAAGACCTTCCTTTGTCTATTATTGTCATATATATTTACATATTGCATCTATTTATGTTATACCCCATGGCATGGACTTATGATTATTGCTACATACAATGCTTTGTCTGTTTTTTAAAGAGGTGATAAGTGAGGAAAAATATATTTAGTCTTTTCTATTAACTCATGTCTACCATTTCCAGGGTTCTTCATCTATTTCCTCCTTGGAGTCACCTGGCATCACTTCCTTTCAGCCTGAAGGAGTTCCTGAAGTGGTTCTTGTAAGGGAGGTCTTCTAGCAGTCAATTCTCTGAGTCTTACTTCACCTTGACTTTTGAAGGATGAATTCACTGAATTCTTGGTTGACCATTACCTCCTTTCAGCGCTTTGAGTATGTCATTCTACCATCTTCTGTCGTCCATTATTTTAAAGTTAGATGTGAATGCTTCCTTCTATAAGAAGAGTTGTTCTTCATGTATTGCTTTCAAAATGTTCCTCTTTATTTTTATCTTTCAATAATTTGACTAAGTATAATGTACACAGTCCTTTTATGAAACTAATCTATAGCTCTCAATCGAAAGATACAACTTAATTCTAGCCCAAGAATATGGGGAGGGGGTGGGGAAGGGGAGGGGAGAAGGGTGGCTGGGTGGTGGGAGGGTGACCAGAAAGATCACCTATATATCTGTCTAACAAGGGTACAAGTGAACTTTTCTAGAACTAGAATATAAATGTTTTGATACAATGACTAAGCAAATGACATGAAATCT
>CAUYQV010198825.1:0-73899 GCA_963574575.1 Galagoides demidoff
CCTGACAACAATGCAAACTTTGATAAGCAGTTCTCGATAATCACTTCTCAACAATTATTTGTTATTATTACAGTTTAACATTATAAAATTAACAAAAATAATATAAAACTCATATCCTGGTGAAATAGCCACATGGCAGCCAAAAACCACATATTCCCTTACTGTTCTTCTGCCCATTCGAGCATTCTTTCCAAAAATTGGGACTTTTTAAAAACACCGTGGGATGAGGGACAAATTGTTAAAAAGTGGGATGTCTGGTCACCCTATACTTGAGCCAGTTCATGAATCCAGGGCCTCTTGAGTGGAAAGGAGGCCAGGTCCTGTTTAGGAAGGACCGAGCTACCTGACCAAATGTGTAAATTGCATCTTCCTCCTCACCTATCCAAAGGGCATGCGCACCTGGGGAATGGAAGCCCAGACCTGGGGAGTATCTGGGACACTTGTCTGAACTGTTATACCTTCTAGGGACCCCAATAGGGACCCCGAATGCCTCTGTTGTCCCCAGTCAGAGTAGGGGTGACTAGTTGAGTTCTGGTATAGACCCATGTCAGAATGAGCACACTTGATACCCAAACCAAGCCCATAGGTATCTCCAGGTCCAGAAAGTGCAGTTGGAATAAGCGATGGGTAGAATTCCCATGCTGGTTTCCTGCCTTAAGGAATGAAGACTATTAAGGCACATGCTGAACGGAAGCCCCTAGAGCTGTGTCCCTCCAACCCCCGGCACACTGTAAGATGGAGGAATGGCACAGCTGAGGTCCAGCCCAAGGCCCAGGGTGCAGGCTGCTGCCTCCTGCCACATCATCACACTCAACTCATATATTGGTCTGCTCAGGAGATACAGGGACTTGGAGAGAGACAGAGAATTGTGAACTTAACAAGGTGGTGGCTGCAGTTGCTGCTGCTCCTCATTTTCTTGTTTGTTTTTAACCTGGGGTCAGCCAGGACAGCCCTCCCACCTGCTCGTGCCCATGTTCTCATCACCACCCAGCAGAGCACCCTGGCAGCAGCACCCTCTCCCTCCCTTCCCTCAGGGCCAAGTCACCAGCACCCCCATGTATATGGAGCACCCAGCCATCCGGTCCCCTTCACGGGAGACATCACACTGATTGGACCTGGGAAATGAGAAGTGCTGGGTACGTAGGACATCTCGGTCAGGTGTGTGTTGTGAGGAGGCTGGACATCATCCCCAGGACCATTCAGGAGCCTGCCACCTTGGGGAAACTGCAAGGGACCCAGAAGGTGGTGGCGGTGTGTCAGGGGACCCTGTCTTCCCTCCTCCGGCCACTAAGAAGAGTCATAGCCCGTGGGTCCCGCTGGATTGTGAAGTCAGTGGTGCCAGTTTTGGATGTGACCCCAAGTAAGAGAACTCTGCAACAGGTCCAGGTCTCTGTGCAAATAGCTCTGTCACCCGGGGTACATGACACAGCAGACTCGGCTGTGCTCGAAGTGCCCATGGCAGATGGTGCAGCCCTCTGGAGGACCCTGGAAGCCAGTCACAGAGCAGACCCTCAGGGTGTGGAGCAGAGCTCTGGTTTCCTTTGGAGAAAGAGCTCCCAGCTTTTTATTGGTGGAACTGGGAGAGGCTGACTGTTTGCTTGTTGCCATACCACCTGAGTTGTCCATCATGGCTTGAGTGCTGTTGGGCTCACTTGGCCATAAAGCTGGGTGCACTCAGTAGCACCCCACCCGAAGGAGGAAAGGGCATGCACAAGACTGGGCTGGAACAGTGTCGAGGGCACACGTGGAATAAGCAAGCAGCTCACACCCCCACATTCCTACTTCTCTCCAATTCACACCTCTGGTTTTGTGAAAAGATTTCTATGACCACTTTAGGGGGCATGAAAACATTCATCCCGGTTTACAGATGTGTGATGTGCCAGCACCGCACCACACACAGCAGTGGCACCACAGCCCTGCTCAGGGGTGGCCCTGAGGGAAAGAGGCAAAGCAAAGTCCTCCTGTGGGCAGAACTGTGAAGAGGGAATCTAGTTCATTTTGCCTTTAGGGAGAAGCAGCCAGGGGTACAGGTCTACAAAGATGCATGGGCAGTGGCTAAGATTTGACTGGCCGGTCAGGGATGTAGAAGGAAGGAAGGTACGCTACTAGAAAATGAGTGACAAGGCTGCTTGGGATGAGGTATGGGGACAGACATAGCCACAAGCACAAATCACCAGGATGCCGGAATCCCGTCACAAAGCCCACCAACGGGCAACCTCCACAGAGGAGCCTCCCTGCAGGCAGGTGGCAAGATGGCCTGTCCTGTGCATGTCGGTCAGCCTCTCTCCTCAGCCACATCTCCAGCATCTCAGTATAGACTGACATAGCTGCCCAGTGGGTTCAGGAACAAAGAGGCCACGGTGGCATGGATGGGATTCTGTGCGACCTTGGCAAAGCATGGATTCCCACTCACCAAAGGTGGTCTCGATGCAGCCACTGCTGATGCTCCATCCTGCTGGCAGTGGGGACTGGCACCAAGCTCCTCTCTGTCCTTACTGGGACCCCAGACTGGTACCTAGTGGCAGGTGGTTGCATTGGACCACTTCCGTCAAGGAAAGGCAATGGTTGGCCATCGCCGCGTAGTTGCTTTCTCTGTGTATGGATTTGCCATCCATCGGCATCATCTGTGATGGCCCAGAACTCCTGATCCTCTCCCCACAGCATTCATCACAGCTCTGGATATGGCAGGGAAAACCCATTTCATGGCACATTAAGAGACATTTCAGAACCAGAGGCGATGGCTCATGCCTGTAATGCCAGCACTCAGGAAGGCCAAGAAGAAAGGATCCCTTGAGCCCAGGAGCTCCAGACCAGGCTGAGAAACAGTGAGACTCCATCAAAAGTAAGAATAGAAAAATTAGCAGGGCATTGTGGCTGGCACCTGTAATCCCAGCTACTCAGGAGGCTGAGGCAGGAGGATCTCTTGAGCCCAGGAAGTTGAAGTTGCTGTGAGCTATGAGACCATGACACTCTAGCCTCGGTGACAGAGTGAGACTCTGCCAAACAAACAGACAAAAAAAAAAAAAAAAAGAAAAGAAAAGAAAAGAGAGCAGCATTGGGCTTATGCTCGTGGAATTTGCTGGTCTTTACATGTTTCCCATCCCCTGAAGCAGCTGGCCTGATGGAATTGAGGAATGGGCTTCTAAAGACTCCCGACCGGTGACAATGATTTGTGGGGAGGAGGGCATGTCCTCCAGCGAGTGGTGTACATGGAACCATTTCTCCCACAGCCAGGATTCACAGATCTGGGGACTAATGGCTAGAAATGGGAGCAGACCTTCTTAGCATCACCCCTCATGGCCCGTTAGCACAACTCTGCTCTACTGGCTTAGAGATTTCCATTCTAAAGGAAGAAATGGTCCTTCCAGGAGACCCAAAAATAGTTCCATTAAACTGGATGCTGGAACTGCCACCTAGCCACTTATACCCCTGAGCCAACTGGCAAGGAAAGGTGACTCTTTTTACTAATGACCACACAGAGTGCAGGCACAGGGACGTATGGATGGTGCTCAGGGTTCTCTGGGGGAACCTCTTGGTTCTCCCATGTCCTGTGGTTACTAGAAACTACAGCATCTCAATATAGGCTGACACAGATCACGAATGACATAGTTCCTTCAGGAATGCAGCCACCAGGCTAGGAACCAAGCTCAGATGAGAGAATGGGGGATACGGGGCCAGGAAGGTAAGAAGGAGGTACAAATTCAGCTAAGACCATGTGGTTAGTTGCAGAAATGAAGACTATTAAATTTGTGTGCATTTTTTTCTTGCTTTCATATGAATGTACTTGTACAGATTAATCCACCATTTTTCTCTTGCCCAGGTCCATGGTATGGCAATGTAAGGCAGAGGAATAGTAAGTTGTAAACCTGTGTCTGCACATTCAAGTTACAGACATCAAAGGGGCATGTGCCTCAGCTAGCAGAGATGGCGTGACATAAGAGACACGAGTCCTCCTGGGGCAGAGGGGAGCACACAGGAAGATGGTGCATCGGCTTTGGTCTGGCGGAGGGGCAGTTGCATTAGGTTAGACACAAGTGCAGAGGTATGGTCTTTATCCAGAAGTTAAACACAGGTGCTCAGGAGGCTGGCTGCACCGAGCACGACTATGCTGCCATTCCGCTTGACACACTAGAGAGAGTGTGGCAGCAGGGTTTTCCAGGAGCCCTTCCCCATTAGGTCCTGTGAAGAGTTTTCCAAAGGGCAGTATCTTTGTGAGGTTGGGAGGCAGAGTGGACATGGCTCAGACGTGATGGGGCAGATATGGAGGCTTCCACTGACCTCTGCACGAGCTCCCACTTGGAAGGCAGACCCTGCAGATTCTCAGACTTTTCTACTTTTCTTACGAGGAAATGTGTACATCAGCTGAGGTGTGATGGATGCCTAATGCTATGGTCTGAATGTTTATGTCCCCCCGAAATGCATTTATTGAATTCCTTACCTCCAAGGTGTGGCATTAGGGGCTGGGGCGTTTGGGAGATGATTAAGTCGTAGAGACACAGAGACCGTGAATGGGGTCAGTACCTGAGAGAGCTCCTTTTTCCCTTAGGTCATGTGAAGACAGTGAGAAGAAGCTGCCTGTGAACCAGAAAGTGAGCCCGCACCAGACGCCGAATCTGCTAGCTCCTTGATCTTGGACTTCCAGCCTCCAGACAATGAGAAATAAATTTCTGTTGTTTATAATCCACCAAGTCTGTGACATTTTGTTATAGCAGTCCAAATGAACGAGGGTATCTCGCATGGTCGGGGACCCCAATCTTGGGGATTTCTTTTTGAGGCATGGTCTTGTTCTGTTGCCCTGGCTAGAGTGCCATGGCATCACTGTAACTCACGGCAGCCTCAAATTCTCGGGCTCAAGTGGTCCTCTTGCCTCAGCCCCTGAGTAGCTGAGACTATAGGCTCATGCCACTTTGCTCAGTCAATTTTCCCATTTTTAGTAGAGATGGGGTTTTTCTCTTGCTCAGGCTGGTCTCAAACTCGTGAGCTCAAGAATCCACCCCCTCAGCCTCCCAGAGTGCTAGCCGCCCGGCCACCTGGGGG
Organism: Galagoides demidoff; assembly: GCA_963574575.1. Lineage (NCBI taxonomy): Eukaryota > Metazoa > Chordata > Mammalia > Primates > Galagidae > Galagoides > Galagoides demidoff. Next base: position 5,038 of record CAUYQV010198825.1, read on the forward strand.
ATTGTTAAAATGGCAGAGTCCAGGTCCTCACTACAAAGCTACTAACTAGGTCAAGATTTCTCCAGGCCAAGAAATTTGTGTTTTTAACAAGCCACACCCTTGCATGCAACTGAGAAGGCTGAGCCGCCAGGTGGGGGCGCTGTGACGGACTCAGACTTAATCTCCAACTGCTGATCCAGTGGTCAGTATACCACACGGAATCAAGACTGAGTCAGTGAAGAGTTAGAGATGGCTCTGATCACGCCTTGAAGATAATAATAAAAATAAGATAACCAAATCAACATTTTGCGGTCCCCAAATCCTAAGTAATTTAAAGCAATTGTCAAAAGTGGTACACATAGCCCCGGAGGCATTGAGATGATTTTAGGGGGCAAGAGAAAAAAAAAGTCTTTGCTATCTTATTTGCGATAGCATACTAAACCTGTCACAATTGGGGGATATACTTGCTAATGGTTAGATTAAATTAGGCAGTGAGTTTAAGACACGGGGATGAATTTAGGTAAATGTATGAATAATGGTAGAGGTGGACAGTAGAATCTCGTGTACCCCCGGACACGAGGCCTTAAGAGCCCAATGTCACTTTTATGCCATTCTTGACAAAACTATATAAATCCATTCTGATCAGTGGTTTGACTATAGTTAGTGAATCCTTACAACAGCCTTGTGAGCTGGAGATGGGGAAACTGAGGTCCAGAGCAGCCAGGATTCAAAACGCAGATTCAAGAATTTCGCCTCAACAGCTTGGATGTGGTAGGTCTGGGAATTTGCCCTGTGAACGCTTCATCCATGAGGCTGCTGGGAAGGGGGAATGGGGACTCAGGGATCTTGGGCTTTTCGTCCCCCTTTTCTTCTGAGCTCTGTCCACCTGCTGTCCAGGAAGCCAGGCCACTTGTGGGGCTGGAATGTTTGGGGAAGGTAGCCTGGTGGGGCCTGCTGGAGGCACCCTGTCCCATGGGGTGAAGAAGGCATCCTTCCTGCTACGGCACTGGGAGGGACCCAGGGAGGAAGCACAGGTTGTACTGGGCACCCAGCAGCAGGCTGTGGAGGAGGAGATACTAAACGCCTGCCCATTTAACATCTCCAAGGCAGTGACGATTCAATCCCCCAGTGGCTGGGGGTGGGGATAAGCTGGTTTCTAGGAGTGTGCCAGGGAAAGCCCAGGGCCAGAGGGCAGTGATCCAGGGGAGAGTGAAGGGGATGAGGTGGTGTCACAGAGGCCTTGTAGGCCATGGGGGACTTTGGCATGCTTGAAAAATACTCGTTGAAGGAATTGCTGAAGGGAACCTGAGAGGCAGTCTGACTCAATTTGGGCATCTGGAAAGGCTTTCCTGTCATTGTAAACTCCCATTCCTTGACTGCTTGTTCCATGCAGGGAGGAAGGTCACACACAGCGTGCGTATAGCCCCACGGGGAAGCTACTGGTCCCCCAAAACGTGATGAGGAAAGAGAGCCTGAGAGGGGACCGGCCTAGCCCATCATGGCTGCGCATTTGCACTGGCTGTTTTCCTCTTCCAGAAATCTCTTTCCCCCAGGCATCCCCTCGGCTCACTGCGTCATTTCCAAGGACCCCTCATAATTTCTCAGGGAGATGTTCTCTGACCACTACGTCTAAAATTTGAACAGCTGGTCCCACGCAGTACAACCCACCCCTCTTCCCAGCTTCGTCATTTCTCTTCAACCTTTATTGCTCTCTGAGATGCCAAATACTTTTCTCATTTCTGCAGTTACTGTTATTTGACTATCTGTGGACAGGGATTGCTGATACATTCACCACTGTAAGCTCGGCCCTAGCAAGTGCCTTGCACCTAGAAGCTTCTGGATGAACATTTATGGAATGAACACATGCTCTGTGCTTGGAGTAGATGTGTAGGAAGCAGTCTCCTCCTCAGGGAGATGACATCTTTCTTCGTTCATTTGCAAATATTTCTTGGACATCTTTGCTTTTCAAATTTTACAGCCTTCCCAGATTCGTGCTAGTGGCTATGCTGTGTCCTCAGCTGGGGACAGCTCATGATTTTTTTTAACTGGCCCCTATTTATGAACATTTGGGCCATTTTTGATTTTTGTTCTCCAAACCCGTGCACTGGTGACCGCTAGCCAGGATGTGGCAGAGCTCCTGGGTGACGCCTGCTCAGGTCCCCAGAAGAGCTGATATGGATCATAGGTGCTTGATTAAATGATAAAGGGTGTCAGAGTTGGGGGAGGGGCAAAACATACAAATTTGCCATTAACACCTTGGGACCTAATTCATAAACAACATCAAAAAAACCCCATCAAATGATGGGGTGCCAGTGTTTAATTGTAATTTTGGTAATGACCTGCAACTACATACAAATTATAGGGTGATCAACTCAACCGTGCTGAAAGATGCTATCAGTGTCTCTTCATCTCCTGTAGAACTCCCCAGCCAGTGTCTCTGGGGCTCAGGTCAGGGCGGGGTGCAGAGGACATCCTCCATTTGGCTTTTAATGTCAAGACAAGGTGAAAAGCATGAAGCCGGACTGTAAATGCTGACCGCCACACTTTTCTACCTGCCCCTTGGCCCTGCGCATGAACTGTGGCCTCCTCATAGGCCCCAGGCAGAATGCAGCAGGAGGGGCTTAGGGTAAGCCCGGGTGGAACCTAGACGGGTTTGGTAGGTGATGAGGAAGGCTGCCTCCTTGGATTGGCTTGGGGCAGGGGAGCCAGAGACAGGGGCAGGGCTGAGTTAGCTTTCTCTGTAGTACCCTTAGGGGTGGGCCAAATCAGAGGTCAGAATCTGGTGGCCTCTGATGCATTTTATCTGACCTTCATAGTACTCTAAAAAATGCATCTGGAGGATGGCACCTGTGGCTCAAAGGAGGAGGGCGCCGGCCCCTTATACCGGAGGTGGCAGGTTCTAAACCCGGCCCTGGCCAAAAACTGCAAAAAAAAAAAAAAATGCATCTGGAAACCTTAGGCAGAGGACATGCTATCTCTTTATGCCCAGTCCTCACCACTCTCTGTGGTCTCCCCCACAGCCTGCCACTTTCACTTTCACCTTTACCACCTGGGTCCTGTCGGGTTGAATTGCCTGCCCCTTTCCAGAGGCAGTGTCTGTGATCAGAGGAAGGTGGGCTTTGCAGCTGGACACTCAGTGTTGAAGTCTGTACTCCGTCCCTTGCTAGCTGAGTGGCTGTTGGCAAAGAAGAAATCTCCCTGTGTTTCCCTGTGTGAATGTGTGTGTGTGTGAGAGAGAGAGAGATTGAGATTATGCACGTACATACGAGGCCCGGCTTCAGCCAGCGCACTCTCCAGTGGCAGGTGGCCGTGCAGCGTAGTGTGGGTGTTGGCGCAGACCACCCGATTCCCATCTCCACCTAAGCCCTTGTGGAGCTTCCTGAACTTGAACCTGCTGTTTCACCTCTTGAAATCACGGTTTCTTTATCTATAAAATAAGGATGAAACTATAGAGTGCTACCTACCTCAGAGGCTTAGTAAAGGGTTCGTGAATAGGAAGGGTTAGAGTTCTGCCTGGCACACAGCTGACAATTGATCAATGTTAGCCGTTAGCCAACACTGCTAAGAGCAATGCTGGCTTATTACATCTGAATCCCTTGAAGTCTGGTGTGTCTTTGACATTCAGAGCGCAGCTCAGTGAATGCTTACTGCATGCTGAGGAATGGAGGACAGAGCGGAGGACAGTCCCCTTGCTTGCATGCTGTGCTCTTTCTCTTCTCCCTTCACTTGGAAACTCTGCCTCCTTGATCTGTCCGGCAAACTCTTATTCATCCTTCAAGACTCAGGTATTTTCTCCCTCTCTGTCCAGCCTTTGCTGCTCTCCTCCCACCTCTCGGGAAGTGTCTGTTGAGTGCTGCCTGCTTTCATGGAATTTAGCGGAGGAGGCCACTGGCTTGTCTCTGTCTCAGAGTGGGAGTATTTTGGTGGCTGGCATCATAACCACCCGGGCACGGTGCTCCAAAGAACTTGTTGAATATGAGTCAAACTCATCCAATTGAAACAGCAAGCAAGGGGCCATGCCTATGGCTCAGTGGGTAGGGCACCAGCCCCATATACCGAGGGTGGTGGGTTCAAACCCAGCCCTGGCCAAACTGCAACAAAAAAATAGTCGGGCATTGTGCCAGGTGCCTATAGTCCCAGCTACTAGGGAAGGTGAGGCAAGAGAATTGCTTGAGCCCAGGAGTTTGAGGTTGCGTGAGCTATGATGCCAGGGCACTCTACCAAGGGTGACAAAGTGAGACTCTGTCTCAATTTAAAAAAAATAGTTAAAGGCAGAGCCTGTGGCTCAGTGAGGAGGGCGCTGGCCCCATATACTGAGGGTGGCAGGTCCAAACCCAGCCCCAGCCAACCTGCAACCAAAAAATAGCTGGGCATTATGGCAGGCGCCTGTAGTCCCAGATACTTGGGAGGCTGAGGCAAGAGAATCGCCTAAGCTCAGGAGTTGGAGGTTGCTGTGAGCTGTGTGACACCAGGGCACTCTTCCGAGGGCGATAAAGTGAGACTCTGTCTCTACGAAAAAAAAAAAAGAAAGAAAGAAAAGAAAAGAAATAGCAAGCAAGGCAGACCCTTAGGGGGCTTCTGTGCTGGGTTAGTTGCTTTTAAATTAATTTGCTATTAAAGAAAATACCTATTCATAGGGGGAGAAATAACAATAAAGAAATCCACAGGGTACAAGTAAAATCTTCCTTGCCAATCAATCTCCTGAATTTTCTAGAGGTAACCAGTGTCAGTAGTTTCTTGTACTTTGTTGTACATATGTCCCCTCTGAACACCCCTGCCTGCCTCTTTCTTTGTCTGTTTGCTAATATTTCTTGGACATCCTTCCTTTTCAGGTTTCACACCTCCCCCTTTGTTTGAGTGGCTGTGTGGTGCCCCAAGGTGTGGATGGCACTTGGCTTATTTCACTGGCCCCGCTTATGAACATTTGGGCTGCTTCAGATTTTCGAATTCCCAAACATGAGTGTCTTGGTTTGTACACCTCCCCATATGTAATCTGCCAGGGGTGACCTATTCAATGGTGGGGAGGTCCCCTGGCTGACCTGCCAAGTCCCCCAGGGCTTCCCATCTTTTTTTTTCTTAAATTTCGGAATACTAGAGGGGTACTCATGCTTTGTTTCCAATCTTTTGGTATCTTGCATATCGTTGAACTGCTGATGGCTGATTCTAGAAACAGCCTTACCCTGGTGGCTTCCCTCTGTGGTTCACCATCCCAGGTTCTGTCGGGAAACGCCCTTGAAGATGGACAGCCCGACACATCTTTGTCTCCCCCCACCCCATGGGGCCACTCTGCTTGATGCTGTGATCCACGGATATTTTTACTGCAAATGAGCACTCAGCTGCAGACCCAGGCCGGCAGGGGCTCATTCATCTGGGGGCCTTCTTCCCTCTCTCGGTTTTGGAGCTGGGAGGACCCAGGGGTAGGGCTGTGTGCCCCTAGGGTCATCTGGGAACCTCAACCAAGGCCCTGCCCAGACCGGGTGGGCAGCAGCAGACACGAACCTTAGCTGGGGCAGCCCCCACCAGGAGCCTTCAGCCCTGTCCCTTGGCCTAATCCCGTTTTCTGCCCAGCTGGACAGCGGAGAAGGCTTATTTCTCGTCCCATTTTAATGCAAAGGAGGCTGCCCAGGCTGGCCTGGCTTGTTCTGAACATGGTGACAGTGGCCGTGAATAGGGACCCCAGTAACGGGGACAAAAATGTGACAGGGCCCTCCATCATGGCATTGTACGACAATCGGGACATTATGGTCGCTCCTGGAACCCTCTCCAGGAAGGGGTGGGGGCCTCCGCCTGGTATGCTAAGCAGACGGGGGCCAGGCCCACCTCCAGCCGCTGGCCTTGGCCTGGTCAGTGATTCTTTTGTGTGAGACGCTTGGACCTGAGCAATTCAAAGGGTTCCCAGCCTCCCCCTCCCTCCCACCTCCAGCCACAGAGGCTTAGGCAGTGTGGGTGGAGGGGGTCTCAGGTCCCGCCTTGGAGAGGCTGCTGGTCCCACTGTCCTGCTGTGTGTCCACAGGACAGGCACTTCCCTCTCTGGGCCCAGGCTGCCAGTAAGAGCTGCAGCAACAATAATCACGGTAACCACGTACTAAGGGGTGTTGGCCGTGGCACCTGATGAGGATTATTCTTTCTAGCAATTCCATGGCAGCCCTAGGCCAGAGCTTTTACGACCACAGCGAGGTGGGTGCAGGCTGCCAGTCTGTGGAGCTCATGCCCCTGGAGAGCCTGACTGTCTGGTAGAAACAGTGTGAGCCATGGGTGCAATTTCCAACTTTCTGATAGTCATATTAAATATATGTATATATATATATGAATAGGTGAAATGAAATTTAATCGTCTAACCTATGTAACTCAGTTACACAAAATAACATTTCCACATACAATCTATATTTAAAATCCTACGAGTGAGACATGTTTACAGTCCTTTTTGCACACTGAGCCTCTGAAGTCAGGTGTGTACTTGACCCTTAGAGCACATCTCAATTTGGACTTGACACATTTCAAGAGCTCAGGAGCCACACGTGGCTGGAAGCTGTCATGCCACACAGCACAGCTGCAAAGGGGACCGACTACGGTGTCCCTCCCCACCCAGGCTGCTCACCGGCTCTGTGAACCTGGTTAGGCTGCCCTGCCTCTCTGGGAGCAGTTTCTGGGGGGAAGAGGAGGAAGTGATCCCTGAAGTCCTGGCTTGTGGCCGCTCAGGGGCAAGTGCTCTGCAGGGCTCTCTAGGACCTGTGGGTTATTCTTCAGCCCAACCCACCACCCCAGGGCCGCCCCCCTCAGACTGTGGCTGGGGAAGTATCTCCACGCAGGCATCAGTGGGGCCCGTACGACTTATGTTCGCCATCCCCAGAGTGCAAGGCTGGGGCAGTGGGGTAGCAGTGAGGGAAGTGAGCTGGATCGGCAGCTCCCAACCTAAGGAGGAGTCTCAAAGGTTATTTCCCTGTTACAAACCCCCCCCCCCCAGGACCAAAAGGCCCACTCACCTAAAGACACATAGGGAGGCAGTGGCTGAGGGGACCTTTTTAACTAGGAGAGTCTTGTGCCTCCAATTTCTTCAAGGCTCTGTGAGACTCATTTGCTTAGAGATAAAATGGCACTCCCCAGGATGAAAACCCAGGAACTGTGACTAGGGAGAATTTCAATGAGGTGCTGGGGCTGCCCAACCACAGGTCTGTCTCCTGGATCTGCTGAACAGCTGGCAAATCACACCCCTGCTTGCCGGTGTCCCCACGGGCAAGTCCAGCATCCTGACATCAAGAGCGGAGAGGTCAGCCTGTGTAGGCGGCCTGCTGAGGGTCACTCCCAGGTTAGGGGTTGGCGGGCAAAAGGTAGAGCATAGACATAGCTCTTCTTGCCCCGGGGCCTGGTACTCAGAGGAGGCCCCGTCCCCAGAACCACAAGCGGGTTTGCTCTGCCAACCCTAGTTCCTTTCCATTTGCGACTGGACAGCTTCCAGGCCGGAGCTGGGACAGGCGGTAATGGACCACAGAGTGAGTTATGGAGCCATGAGAGGCGACCTCGGAGGGAATGGGGGCTGGGCTGGCAGAGGACACAGCGCCGGGGACTCCCATGCAGCTTGGGTGTGGTCTATCTCCTGTCCTTACTCCTCAGCTCCCGGCTCCTCTCCCCACCCCATCCTTCACCTTAGCTGAGCCTCCCTCTCACCCTCCCAGGTTGGCTTGGCAGCTCCATTTTCCAGAACTGGAGACTGAGGCCTGGAGGAGGAAAGGAGTTTGCCCCCAGTCATAGCATAACTGAACTCTCAAGTCTGGGCCCCTCTGCTCCTGGTCCAGAGGCTCTTAGGGTCTCTCCTAGCAGCCTGGGCCAGGGCTGTGGGTTTCAGTCCCAAGGTTCCCCATTCTTCTCTCTCCCTGGCCTTGGATTGGGTCTGCCTGCTCTGGGAGGCAGTGCTGTGTGATTTTGGCCAGGTCACTTTTCAGGGACTTCCTTCCTTTATAATAAGGGGAGAATGATTCTTACACCTGGCCACATAGCAGTCAGGGATTCCTTCCTTTGTAATAAGGGGAGAATGATTCTTACACCTGGCCACATAGCAGTCAGGGACAGGGTGAGAATGATGGTTAGCGCCTTGGCCCTTCTGGACTTGCAGGAAGATCTGGGAGGATAATCAATGCTCCATATTAGCCTTGTCTTTTTGGAGATGCCCGTAAGTTTCTCAGTAGACAGGACAATGGAGAGAGCAGTTAGGCCCATGGTAAAGCCAACTTGAACTCAGGTCCCATTAATCAAGGTCTATGCTTAGAATGAGGGCCACGAAACAGCTTTTGCTGCTCAGAATTTTCCTGGATTTTGTCCCTGGGGCTGGCTGAGAGGAGCCAACCAGGATTGGGAGGAGCCTGCAGACACCATCCTGTAAGTGGGGTTGGGGAGGTGCCACACTCCATTTGCTGAATGTGGTTCCTGGCAGTCTCTGAAGGCTGCCCTAGAGCAGGGGGAGGAGGACAGGATGCGAGCCCAGAGGGCAGGACTGGGCTCCAGCAGCCAGAGCACAGAGAGGTGGGCTCTAACTTAGTGAGAGATAGCTGGACCTCAGGCAGGCATGGCAAGGATAGGACAGGCTGACCAGTAAGAAGGGAGCACGTGTTTTGGGAGTCACGTGAGTTGTGGATGGGCTGCTTCACATAGAGGGGGACGCAAAGGGACTCGAGACTCGAATCTGCAGGGCCCTCCTGCTCAGAGACGCAGCCTCAGTCTGGAACAATGTTCCCAGGGAGCAGCAGGAACCACCTCTGATTACAAATTGCTCTGTGATTTTTCTGCCGTCACCATGGTGACGGGTGGCCTAGCATCTTAAGCAGCAGCAGCAGGATGCAATGGGTCTTTTAAAGCCCTTCAGTCTTCTCCATCCCTGTGTTCCCTCCTCCTGCCTCTCCCTGCTCCCCGCCTGCAGCACGCTGCTCACTCACTCCCACCCTCTCCCTCTCGCCCTCTCCGTGCTTGGCAATAGGAATCACACGGGCTCCCTCCTCCCCCGGTGTCTTCTCTTTGTAACTCCTGCTGAGGCTTCTCCAGGCCTCACTTTCCCTATCTGTAGAACAGGAAGGGCAGGAGTGACCCAATTAACCCCACGTGTTCAACTCCAGCTCACCCTTGGGTCTCCAGTGCCGATGCTCCCACCCCCAGGAAGTCTCTCCATTTCCCCAGCCTGAAGCAAACTCTCCTTCTCTCACTCACATGCCCACTGACCTGCCTTGTCTCACACGGTGGTGGCCACCAGCTGTATGCGGCTGCAGAGCACTTGAAATGTGGCTAGTGCTGGGTGTGGAAATATTCGGGATGTGTTCGGTTCATTACACCTGTCTTTTCTTTTCAGAAAGTTTTAAACTACCTGTGTGGCTCGTATTTTGTTTCTGTTGGAAATGACACTAGACCAACACATGGGAATACATGCCGAGTGGCGGGACAGTGAGTGGCAGCCCCTGTTGACAGAGCACAGCAGCAGACATCCTGACAGACCCCAGAAGTACATGCTCTTAGTATTCCTATTGACAGGTAAGAATAAAGAGGCTCAGAGAAGGGGAGTGGTTGGCCTGGAGGGACACAGCTCAGGACTGCGGCAGGTTATCTAGTCTAGAAGATGTACTGGGCAGCTGAGATAGTTTAAGGAAGCGTCCTGGAGATTTCGAAGCTGAGAGGGTGGTGGCTGGCACAGCTACTGCTGGCAGGTGTTCATGTTGTAGTGATGGCCAGTTGTCATCCAGGGTCCAGGGCGTCAGCAGGTGACAAGCCCCAAAAAGGTGATGACCAAGCTTTTACCCTTATCTACACCACCCTGATGCTCCCGATGAATTACATCCATGTGAATCTAACATCCCGGTCCCACCTGCCACAGGTTACATGGTAGTGACGGGGCCCCACATGGACACAGCTTTACTGCAGCTTTGTGTGACATCCCCTCCCACCCCAGTCTGTGAGCACACTTGGCCAGAGTCTCTGAGGTCACATGTCCCTAGGAGGAAGCTACAGGGCCACAGCCCACCCTGGCACGGGGCTGCCACCCAGACGTAGTTTACTTGGGTCCCAGGAGCTTGCCCTGCCGCACACTGGCTGGTTTTATTTACCTGCCCCCACCTCCCATCTGCCCCATACACAGGGAGCAGGTCCTGGTCTTTCTTATGGCCTGTGGCTCATCATGGTTCGATAACAGGGTCTTTGGTGTCAAAGGTTTTTCAAAGGCTGATTCTGTGCCCATCTCTTCTCCCTCAGGTGACCTTGGGGCATTTTGTTCATTGACTGACCAAATGAGATAATATAGAATGTCCACAAAGTCGGGGAACAAAGATGGACGCATTTTCATTTGTGTGTGTGTGTGGATATATACGCACACATACTATGATATACTTGATTATTATACATATCATGCACATATATGTTGAAGATATCTTCAACTTATAAACCCATTTAAAAATGCCGTCGAGGTGTCCAGACTCTCTGGACACTGTGGTTGCTGAAGGGATGACACGGGCTTTGGTGGGTGGAGGATGGGATGCTTCCAGCAACCTCCACAGGAGAAAAAAATGATGAGCACTTTTTCATACCACGGTATGAAGAAATGCTCATTGTCTCTAATTACCGGAGAAATGCAAGGCAAAACCACCCTGAGATATCACCTAGCCCCAGTGAGAATGGCCTCCAGCACAAGGTCCCCAAACAACGGGTGCTGGCGTGGGTGCAGAGAGAAGGGAAAACTCCTGCACCGCTGGTGGGACTGCAAACTAGCACAGCCTCTATGGAAGGAAGTATGGAGAGTCCTCGAGGAACTGAAAGTGAACCTTCCATTTGGTCTTGCTATCCCATTACTATATATCCATAAGAAAAAAAGACATTTTACCATAAGGACCTAAGAACTTGAATGTTCATAGCAACCCAGTTTACAATCATAAAGACATGGAAACAACCCAAGTGCCCTTCAACACCTGACTGGATTAATAAACTGTGGTGTATATGTACCACGGGATATTATTCAGCCATCAAAAGGATTTTGCATCCTTTGTTACAACTCGGGTGGACTCAGAGAACACTAAGGAAAGTATCACCATCATGGAAAGACAGGCATCACCTGTGCTCAACGCTAATTTGAAACTTGTAGATTAACAACAATGTGCTCACATGAGAGAAAAACTCAATTCAGCCCAGGCAGGGTGAGGGGTCAGGGGGTTGGTGAGTTCCTTCCTGGTGGGAACAATGTGCAGGTATATGGCACAGCTCCTGTGTGAGGGATACGACTACAACTGAGACTTTACCTTACAAATGTAAATAATTAAATGTATCCTCATGTTAATCAGAAAAGAAATTTCTCTTCAAAAAACCCAAACAAATCATGGTATGGAGGGGCAGGGCAGGGTAGTGGTTAAAAGTGGGGATTCTGGAATCCAGTGGTCTAGGTTCAAATCCCAGCTGTGTGACCTTGGGCAAATTACTCAGCCTCTGTGTGTCTCCCCTACGGGAGTTATCATAACACCTGTCATATGGGTTTGTTGTGAGGACTGAACACTTTATCATCACTGTGTACAGTAACGGCAGGTGTTGACACACACATTGTGAACATCAGTGAAGCACCCAGTTAGTCCACTCCCATCACCTTGTGACCTCAGGATCCCCACATGTGCTGGGGAAGCTACCTCTCAGTGGCAGCTGCAGCAGGTGCCTGCTAGCATTTACACCATGAGAATTGGCAGGCACTACAAATCAGAGAGCTGTTTACCGGTATAGGGCTGGGCTGCTTGTCCATTCCCACTGTCCACACAGTTTAATCTCCCCACATTCTTCTCAGCTGCCCTCCTGTTTGACAGGTGGACGTAGTCAAGCCATCCTGCAAGTGAGTTCCTGCCCTCCCCCGGTGATCTCATGGATGGGGGGAGGACTGCAGGTGCCCACTTCATACCTGACCACCACCCTTCACGCTTCTCCACTCTTCCTCGGGCTGACTCCTTCTCACCTGCCACGGCATGCTGGGTGGGGATGTCAGCTGGGCCAGCAGCTCCGTGGGCCCTTCCCAGGGCTGGTGCGCCCCCCTTGCCCATCAGGCTGTGTAACCGGAGCTGTAGGCAGTAGAGCTGAGTCCCCCGGTGGCCTGATCGCACAGGTATCAGCTGACTGCCTGTGTCCCGTTTTCCTTCACACACGGCACAGTTAACAATGGCCGACAGTCCTCACAGGGGGCCCTGGCCCCCCCAGGGAGAGGCCCCAGCATGCTATCAGGCCACACGATCTCGCCCCTTAAAAGGCCTGCCCTCCCTGCTGACATATCACACAAACGGGGCCTTCACTGGCTGCCAGCGACCGTCTGCCGCCCTGGGAGTGTGGGCCGGAACCCGGGCCCCCGTGCCAGCCAGGCCCACAGGGCTTGCTCTTTCCCTCCATGTGAACCTGCCTCCCAATACACCTGACCATTCTTCTCCCCTCGGCCTGGATTACACCCCGTGAAAGCCCTTTGTTTCTTGGCCCTGGACGAAACTGGGCCTGGCACATGGGGCTCTGCCAATGTAGCCATCTGCCAGTGGGCAGTCCCTCGGGTCTCTGACCCACTCGGGGGTGGTGGCAGGGCCATGGGGTGCTGCTGCTGCCCAAGGTAACCCTGATTGGTCTTTTTCTTGCCCCAAGATGTTGGGCTCCTTTGCTCTAGAAATTTCTTTGTAGTAGCACACAAGAAGACTGGGTTTGTGGTCTAGTGCAGCCCCTGCTTCTTTGGGTGACTTGGGGAAGCCTCTGCCCCTTGCTGAATCCTTCTCTTCCTCATCTGCAAAATGGAGACAGTGGTACCACCTTGCCGTGTAGTAGTAAGGGCTGACTGTGTGCTCCCAGCGCATAGCAGGCGAGGGCTGACTGTGTGCTTGCAACACATAGCAGGTGAGGGCTGACTGTGTGCTCCCAGCGCATAGCAGGCGAGGGCTGACTGTGTGCTCGCAACACATAGCAGGCGAGGGCTGACTGTGTGCTCCCGGTGCACAGCAGGCGAGGGCTGACTGTGTGCTCCCAACGCATAGCAGGCAAGGGCTGACTGTGTGCTCCCAACGCATAGCAGGCGAGGGCTGACTATGTGCTCCCAGTGCATAGCAGGCTCTAGTTAGTGCTAACAATGGCCATAGCAGGCCTGACAAAGCATGAGCAAGGGTGGGACAGTCAGCTACGGAGCCTCTGAAGGGATGGGGAGAAGGACGGGGCCCGGCTTCTAAAATCGGGGTTGAGACCTTTACAAACATTCTCATCAGGCAGGGATTTGGGGTCCTTGAGAGGCCATTCTATGCTAAGGCCTGCCCTTGAGACAGGGTCTGTGCATAGGAGATCGGGGTCCTGCCAGGCTTTACTGCTGCTCTGTCCAGTAGGGCAGCCACCAGCCATGGGCGTCTTTTTAAATTTAAACAAGAAAAGGAAAAATATAGGTCCTCAGTTGCACTAGCCACATTTCAGGTGCTTGGCAACCACACATGGCCAAGGGGCTGTCATACTGGGCAGTATAGCTGTGGGATATTTTCATAGAGCAGGTGGAGGACTGATTCAACACATGCTTGCTGAGCACCTACAGTGTATGAGGCCCTGGCTGGGACACCCACAAACTGATGGTCACAGCACCCTCCAACCTTGAGCTGCTTTCTGCTTCCACACACTTGTTAAGCACGACTGGGCTGATGCTGGAGGGAGGGGCGTAGAGCCCTGCCCTCAGCTGGCTCGCAGGCATGCAGTGGAATAAAGGGCTGGAGTGTCTCCCAGGAGGTGTGCAGGCAGAGTGCCAGGGGCCTGGTAGAGAAGTCACCTCCACAGGGCAAGGGATGCCTCCATTCCTCCATCTGGAAATGTGCAAGACAGGCAGAGGATGAGCCTGAGGGCCGACCTCATGTTCTGAGTTAACCACCCATGTCTTCTGCCGCCGGGGACTCAGTGGGCCCAAGGTGTGCTCACACCCATCCGAGAGTGAGGCGCTCACTACCTCCACTCTGCAAGATGCAGCCTCGGTCCGCAGTGCTGGGCAGGACAATGCCCCCTGTTATCGCCAGGTCCTGGTCCCTGGAACCCTGAGCATGTTTGGAAAAAAGGGACTTTGAATATGTAAATAAATTAAAGTTCTCCTGATGGGGAGGCTATGGTAGAGTATCCAAGGCAGTCAGAGCCAGAGGAGACGGCAGTGTGATGACAAAGGCAGAGATTGGACTGATGTTCTTTGAAGATGAGGAAGGCACCATGACCCAGGGAAGCCAAGGACTGGATTCTCCTCTCAGAACCTCTAAGAAGTCAGCCCTGCCCACACTTTGACTTTAGCCCAGTGAAACTAATTGCAGAATCCTGACCTTCAGAACCGTTAGGGATACACTTGTATGTTTTAGGCCACTAAGTCTGTGATGGTTTGTTATGGCGGCAAGATGAAACTGATGGACAGAGGTTATGATCCTGGGTCTTGGCATTGGACAGAAATAGGTTTGAATTCTGCCCACTTCCTTATCTAATTGGATAGTCTTGAACGAGTGGCTCCATTTCTCTGTGCCTCAGTTTACCTTATCGAAAACATCGGGATCTTAATGATACCCACCTAATAGAATCATTAAGGGACTTGAAAGAAACAATGCTAGTGGATTATTCCAGAAATGCTCCCGCTGGCATCAGTATCTTCCGAAAGGCAATATGTGTTTTATCGATAACGTAGCGCCCAGAGCCAGACCATCTGCGCTGTGACATTACTCAATCCTGCCTCAGTCTCTTTATCAGTAAAACTAGGATAATAACGGGGTGTGTGATGAGGACGAAGTGAAATAATCTCCACGTGGTACTAACAATAGTGTCTGGCCTCTGATAAGCATTTTGTTGACACTACTTATTAATATTATATTATCGATGTCATTTTATTCTCAGCCACAGCAACCCATCCTAAGGCCCTGGTTAGGTCTGTCCCCCTGACAGCAGGCTGTGGGGTGGAGCTGGGCACCTGACCAGGAGGGCTGCCCAGTGTGCCCAGAAGGGGAGAGGGCAGGATGGGGCCTGGTTGTCTGCGACTCTGCTTTCTCTGCCTCCGCGCCCCTCAAGCTGTCCAAACACGGGCTGGGCGCCCGAAGAGGACTCCCAAGGAGCGGCCCTGGGAAAGGCTGGCCGTGCGCAGCCTGCGGCGGCAGGAAGTGGCCCTTGTTTGCTTTCCCGCAGCCCTGGGAGCTTCCTTCCCTCCGCATGTTTGCTTTGCTTTCTCGCAGCTGCCTGCTGCGGAGGGCTGGCCGCCCGGTGGACTTGTGCCCTGGAGCTCGGGATGCTTCCAGACCCAGAGCAGAATCCTGGAACAACAGCCCAGTCCTGGGCCTCAGCTCCCAAACTCCATTCTTGGACATTGCACCACTGACTCTCAGGGCAAAGCCACTAAAGCCTACGTGGGCTTTGTACCTACTGGACATTGCCTCACTCTGGGTGGTCCCTGAACCTTCTCAGAGGTGCAGGAGCCCGCGCCATTCCATTCCATCCTACAGCCAGGGAAGCTGAGGTGTGGAGCTGGCGGGCAACGTGCCCAAGGTCTCTGATCTCCTCAGGGGTGGATGTGGTCCTCAGCATCCTCGATGCAGCCTTGTCGGAGCTTTAGTGTGGAATGACGGAATCTTAAAGCAAAACCAGAGTTCTTAGATTCCGAGGCCTGTCACTTCTCATTGCCAGAGGCGAGCCCACATGTACTCCTGCCACTGTTCACGCTCAATCTCTCTACCAGACAGTTCTTTGCCACCTCCAGGGTGCCCCCCTCCCCGCTTGCCTCCCCAGCCTGCACATCAAGGCCCCCACTAGAGCTAGAGCTGTCTTCCTACTGCCCCTTCTTGCCCGCATAAATTAGCACCCCTCTGAACATATGGCGGAAAACAGTGGCACAGACTCTAAATGGCTGTGCATTTCCTGTGTGCATTTCTCAGGGCCATCCCCAGGGCAGGGTGGGGGGTTTCATCCTCAAGCTGCTTGTCTGGCTGCAGGTTGCTCTAGTCCCTCCAGCAGGCTCCCGGAGAGGTGACTTCAGCTGTAAGGGAACCTCATGTGGATCTCAGCTGGGATCAGCCCCCACAAGTTTGTAGGAAAATAAAATCTGCTAGTGGGAACAAATGGGAGGTCAGCCAAGGCCACCCCGAACCTGAGGGAGGAACCGTCTCTGCAGCACCCAGGCAGGCGGCCGTTCGAAGCCCCTCGCACCCCACCAGCAAAGGGAAGCTCACTACCTCCCAGGCCCTGTGCGGTTCATCCAGGGTCATCTTGTTGGACCGGCTATGCTTCATCCCCCTCCCCCGGGCTTGGACATTCGTTGTTGAATAGTGTCAGTGGAGGCATCTCTTTTGAGGGGGAATCTAGCAAAAATGTAAAAACCACCACTGTTTGACCCAGAAACCCCACTTCTGCAAGATAATCTTTATAGCAGCACTCACAGTTGTGCAAAAGAGCCATGTTTAAGAATCTTTGTTACCCTGTTGTTTGTGATGCAGATAAACAAATGGAATCCTCTTCAGAGTCCATAACTAGGAGGCTGATAAAATAAATCTGGGTACCTTCAGGCTATGAAATACTCAATGGCTTTTAAAAAGAATAAGACGTGTTTACTGGTGCATCTCGAGATGTTCAGAAAACAACTTGTAAAACACAATATTCACACCATGGGACTATTGATGTATATGTTCATATTCGCACAGACAAAATCTGATCCTAGTGATTACCTGTGAGGAATAACGTTTGGAAGAGAGTGGTATACTTTCACCTTTTACTTTAGATGCTTTTAAAACTAGGGAACATGTATGACGTCTGTTAGCAAGACAGAAAGGGCATCACTCCTTTCCTGCACTGAGACAACCTGCCTTGAGAGAGCCCGGGAAGGGAAGGGCGGACTCAGTTCCTCCCACCTGTGTGACGGAGGCCAAGTCTTCCTCCTGAGTTCATTTGCTGAGACTTGGTCAGGCACGTGCCTGCTCTGATTTCCACCTCTAGTTGACTCCCTGAACATGCCTCAGTCCTACTGTTTTAGCTGGTTATTCCAGTTGGTCCAGCAGCTAAACCAAGGTATGCGGGTGTTTTAACACCGTAGTGGCTGGTTCTTTGCATTTCAGCAGTCCAGAACAGGTGTGCAGGGCACAGCAGGAGCCACCTGGGGCTCCTTGGGAAGAGAGGTGGGTCAGGTGCTCTTTCTTCCTCCCCACCCAGGTCGGATGTGATGCATTTCCACTCCCGATCCCATTGCCCTACAGACTCATCTTCTAGATGCCTGGGGTCTGGAGGTCAGGGGAGAGTGGAAGGTCTCATTCTGCGACCATCAGGAAATGACTCTGCTCTGAGGAAGGGCTCTCGGTCTGTCTCCACCAACACCATTCTTTCTCGTGCTGAATAAGCCACCACAACTTCAGAGAAGCCAGTGGGGCTCTGGAGAGAAATTAGGTGGAATCCCGTAAACTGCAGGGTGGATCTGAAAGTTACTTGAGGAGGGGGGGAAGGTCTACCCTGGCTCCCTTGCAGAGGCTATGCGGTATTTGCTATGGATGTGGCAACCTGCAGCTGCCTCACCTCCAAAACCCACGTAGCAAAAGCATCATGACCTAATGACCACATTGAAAGGTGTCAGGAGGAAAGACAAAGATGGGCTGGAGTGGGGGCCGCGTGCTGCTCATTAGAAAGGGAGGTCAGGGGAGGCCTGTGGGATGAGATGACATCTGAATGGGGACCTGTCAGGAAGCCCAAGTGGCCAGCAAGCAAGCAGGGACGATAAGAATGCTAGAGGTCAGCAGGGGCCAGACTGGTGGACACTCTGGCCGCGGTAAGGAGTTTGAATTTTCTTTTGTCCTGACGGGAACCCAGTGGATGGATGACTGAGGCAGAAAGGAAAGATGGCTGGGCAGGTGGTACCTGGGCACCGTGGGAGTGAAGAGAGCCTGGAGCATGAGGGGCTAGTGCAGGCTCCCTGAGGAGACACCAAAGTTGGCCAGGTGGAAAGCGCAAAGAAGGGGTTTCAGGTCGTGGCCCCAGTGGGAAAATGGGCCTAAGGGAAAAACTAGCAAACTTACAGAAGAGGATTCAGGAGAGGCCAGGAAGTGGAGAAAGAGATGGAAGCCTCATTAGTAGTCAGAGAAATGCAAATTAAACCGCCAATGAGTTCACCTTACCCTGGTTAGACCGGCAGGAATTGGAAAGCTGGGTGATGCCCAGTGTTGGGAGGGTGCAGGCGCAGAGGATGGGTGCTGTCCTGAGTGGGAGTGGGGATTGGAGGAACCGACCCAGTAAGCTACTTCCTAACCTTGGGTTCCTGTGCACATGGAGTTACACTGACCCAAGACTCGGCAGTTCCCATCCTGGACATCCACCCTGAGACATTCCCACGGGGACGCTCAGGCAATTCATGAGCTGCTGGCTCCCGAGTGCCCACAGTGGGGTGTGGATGGCCCTGTCCTCAGCACCTTATTGTCCCCATTTACTGCTGAGGAGACTGAGGCCTGGCAGGAGGAAGCCTTGGCCTCCGTCACACAGAGTCAGTATCTGGGGTGTGTGACTCCGTCTGGGACCAGGTGAGGTCCCAGAGGAGCCCTGTCCTTGGTGGTTTCACTCTACTCCCCACTAACAGGGCGGGTCTTGTGGAGATGAAGGCTGGGAGTCGAGTGGATCATGGCGAGTGGATCCTGGTCTCAGCAGCCTCGTGACCTCAGGTGAGTCACCCCACTGCTCGGCAGCCTCAGGTCTCGCCTGTGAAGTGGATCACAGTGAGACCTGCCTCAGGGGCTTTAACGAAGTCCTCGTGCCAAGCTTCTGGCATAACAGATATTTCTTTCTCCCACTCCCTAGGTTAGGTTAGGGGGAATTGCCCATCACTGCCCCAACTTTGAATAAGCAAAGTTTGCTTTCTGGAAGGGTATGTCTATTTGTAGAAACCAGTTTTGCAAAAGTGAAATCCAGGCACACTGAGCTCTCGGGTCATCTGCTCAGCCCGTCTCTGCTAAGGGCCTGCCTCCCTTGGTGTCTCCATCCCTACTGTCGTTCAATGCAGGGTCTGGGTCAGCGGGCGTGGGTGAGCAGACGCTCTTCAACCCACCCAGTGCTATTTGGTCAGGGACCAGGAGCTCTTGAAGAAAGAGCCCAGCCCCCAGAAAAGAGTAGAGCCCAGGCAATTGTGAGTTAATTCACACACTGACTCATGTGAAGCACACTGAGGGGTTTTAAGCAGCCAGAGGCCGTGTCCTGGTGCCTGATAGATCCCCAGCCCTTCTCTGACCACCAGCCCCCTCCCACATAACCATCTGAGCAAAGACGGTTGGAGCCTGGCATCTTCTGCCCTCAATCTGGGCCCAAATACAACCCACAGGGGGCCTGGCATTGAACTTTAAGCCTTCCTCATACAACAAGCTGGAGGCTGGAATCAGAGCAGCAGGAACCTGGATGATGAATGAGGCAAAAACACAGAACTGCCTGCTGGTGGCTCACCTGCCAACTGTCCAGGTGCTGGAGCTAGTCTGCTGGCTTGAAGTTCTGGCCTCACAACTGTGTATCCCAGGCAAGGCCTCTTGCCCCTCTGTACCCCAAGAGGACAACAGCAGACCCTCCTAACTAGGTTGTCCTCAGCATAAAGGGGGCCATTGTGGCTGGTAAGCACACAGTAAGGATAAGCCACCTTTACTGTTATTCTTGCCTATCTTCTCTCCCCTGGTGCAGGACTGCAGAATCAGACCTGTCAGGCCTGAAGAGCTCATTCTGTTGGCATTGGTCAGGACAGGCTCAGTAATGCTGCAATAACAAACGGCCCCAAATCCCAGGGGCTTACTATAATAAAAGTTTATTTCTCATTCATGCTCCACGTCCAAAATGGATCAGCTGTGACTTTGCTCTGGGTCATCCTCACTCTGGGAGTCAGGCTGACAGAGTGGCCACTATTGGGAGCACTGCCCGTCACCAGGAAGAGGGGAGAAGAGAGTGGTGAGTTGCACACTGGCTCTTAAAGTGTCCACCTGTAAGTGAGACCTGTCACCACCTCCCCTTCCATTCATATTGACTGAGGCAAGTCACATGCCTAACCTTAAGGGGACAAGAGGCACAGCCCTACTGTGTGCCTGAAAGTTGGAGAGGCGGGGTATTAGTGAGCACAGCCAATGACTGTCATACCACCCAACCTTCTCTGTTACGATTATAGTTGCTATTGTTACTTTAAAAATGGGCATACAGGAGCCCAGGGGGTTTGAGGAGTTGGCCCCAGACCAGACAGCAGTTGGTGGCAGAGCAGGAGCTGTCCCCTCAGTCGACAAGTGCTCACTGGACACTGTGCCAGGCACTGGGGAAATCGCACAAAACCAAGGAGCCAGAAAGCTCTGTGTAGAAAGCAATTATTATTCTGATGGTGGTGGTGGGGCACACACATGGTAAGGAACCAACATCCTAAGTGGATGGTATGGTAAGTGAGAAGGTGGAAACAGCAGAGCTGGGGAGGTAGGTCGGGGTCCCGGGAGGGAGCTGCTGCTTTCAGTTCCCAAAGGGTAGTCAGACCTCATTGAGAAGGTAACATCTGAGCAGAGAATTAAGCAGGCAAGGGGGTGAGCCCATGTCTAGGGGACATTCCAGACAGAGGGGTGGCATGTGCAAAGATCCATTCTGTGATTCAATCAACAAACATTTATTAGGGTTGACTCAGGCAAGGCAGGTGCTGAGAGATCAGCACACAGGACACAATAAAAGATCCTCAATTTTGAATCCTCAGAGCCCAAGGGGGAAGAAGGAAAAGGCCTGGTCATTAAAGAATTAGTAATTCAGAGAAGTGCCTGTGGCTCAGTGGGTAGGGCGCCGGCCCCATGTACCGAGGGTGGCAGGTTCAAACCTGGCCCCAGCCAAACTGAAACAAAAAAATAGCCGGGCGTTGTGGTGGGCGCCTGTAGTCCTAGCTACTCAGGAGGCTGAGGCAGGAGAATCGCCTAAGCCCAGGAGTTGGGAGGTTGCCATGAGCTGTGACACCACAGTACTCTACCGAGGGTGATAAAGTCAGACTCAAAAAAGACTATGTCTCTACAAAAAAAAAAAAAAAAGGATTAGTAATTCAATCATTCCATCATTTGCTGAATTCATTTGTTCATTTTCAGTACCTACAGTGTGTGCCTTGTACCCAGTGTAAGGTACTGGGGCCTTGGTGTAGGATAAGATACGGTCCCCATCCTTGAGGAGACCCCAGTTTGGTTAGAAAGACAGGAATAAACAAGAGCTACTATTCAGTGGGAGGGAGAGGTGCAGTGGTCAGGGGAGGATGTCAGGGGCTGCGGCTCATTGAGAAGGTAACACGCAGAGGGGGTTGGAGCCTGGCACCTCCTGCCCTCAGTCTGGGCCCAAATACAACCCCTGCTCCTGAAGCCTGAGCAGGTGATGATAGTGGGGCTGGAAGGGACAGATTTGGAGGCAAGGTCAGCAAGGACCTGGTGACTGATCGGATGTCAGGGCTGGGTGACTTTGGGGGGCGTCTCACTTTGGGGTATTGAAAGTCTGGAGAAGGTGCCATTCTCTGAAATCTTAAACATGAAAGGCAGAACAATTTTGTCAGAAAATGATGAGTGTCGACCTGGCTGTGCAGGGAGCCAGGAGTCTGGTGGGACAGGGTACTGCGTGATAGCAGGGGATGTGTTTCAAAGCTGGGGCTGCCGCGCTGGGCTCTGTGACTGGGACCAGTCAGAACTCAACCCTCTCTGAGCCTTATTTTGTTATATGTAACCTGCCTTGCAGAGTTCTAGGGAGAGGGGTCAGAGAACTGTGAGATCTGCGTCCGGGGGCCCCCAGCCCCCTTAATTTGGTCACAGTTCTGGGATGGCGTGGGGCCCAGGAAGTTCTGTGCGGCCACCCACCATCGGGACCCCTGCGCTGTCCAGCACACTAAGGAAGACTGATGGGGTTGCTTTTTGTTTTTATTTTTGATGCTATTACTTCTTGTGATGGTGGCATCTAAGGTGCAGCTGGAGAGCGAGTCTGGAGTGAGGTCCTACTAGCTGCTGCATACACAGCTCTCCGGGGTCTCCGGCCACAGGGGCCAGAACTTTGCTGCATTTCCCTGTGGGAGTCACGCTGCATTAGGGGCCCCGGGGAGACCTACTTTATAAATGAATAAGAAAAGGAATGGGTTATAACACGAGTTCCTCCATCTCAATGATACCAATGGCTTTATTCTCCCCAAAGCAACTTAAAGTTATTGCACCAGATCAATATGAAGTAAAATTACAAAATACAGATAAGTGAAAAGAACACAAAACTTGTAAGACCACCAGGAGGGAAAATCACCATCTATACCACTGTATGTAGGTATGCACGTGTGTGTGTGTGTGTGTGCGCGCGTGCACATGTAGATATATCCATGCACAGCTGACTTGTGAACAGCACAGGCCCACTGCTATTCAAATTTTCTTCTGCCTCTGCCGCCCCTGAAGCAGCAAGACCAAGCCCTCCTCCTCCTCAGCCTGCTCCTCGTGGCGATGATGACAATGACACACACCTTTATCGTGATCCACTTCCACTTAATGAACAGCACTATATTTCTTTGTCTTTACGATTTTCTTAACAACATCTTCTTTTCTGTAGCTTACTTGTTTCTGAGGATATAACACGTAACATACCAGCTGTGTTGATGTTTCGTGTTGTCGGTGAGGCTTTTGCTTAGCAGTCAGCTATCAGTAGCTGTGTTCTGAGAGAGTCAAAGTTATACACAGATTTTCCACTGTGAGCGGAGTCAGAGCTCCCAATCCCCATGCCGTTCAACGGTCAGCGGTGTTTGTAACTGTTATATTTTTATGTCCACCGAAAGTGAAACCAAACTCTTAAAGCCTGGATTCACATCTGCCTTCGCCACTGTGCAGGTGGGTGACGTCACCATTCTAAGCCCATTCTCCAGATTGTCATCGTAGCCCCTATAGTGCAGTGTCATTTGTGTTTAAACAGTTCATTATTGAAACATAGTTAAACCCACCAAAGTCATCTTTTGTATCTCCCCACAGACTTGCCTTTTCCAAAGCTCTTTATTCCTTTGTGTAAATCCAGGTTTCCTCTTGCTGTCATTGTCTTTTTGCCTAAGGGACACTCTTCAGAATTTTTGGTGGCGTGGGTCTTGCTGGTGATGGATCTTCCGGCCATTGGGCATCTACAAGAAGTACCATCTTTTGTCCTCCTCTGGCTGCTTTTAAGATTTTCTTCTCATCACTGCTTTTTGGAATTTGACTGTGATGTGCCTTGCTGTGGTTTCCCTGCTGTTTCTCGGGTGTGAGGTTTGTTGGGTCCTCGGCTCGGTAGACTTATAGTTTCCTTAGAGTTGGAACATTTTTGGCCACTAATTCCTCAAATATGTCTTCTGTCTCCCTTACCCTTTCTCCTTCCCAGACTCCAATCACCTGCATCTTAGGCTGCTCGACGTTCCCACGGGTTCCTGATAAACCTTTCATTTTTGAAAAACTTAATTTTTCTCTGCGTCTCTCATGTTGGGTAGTTTCTGTTGCTGTGCCTTCAAGCGCCAATCTTTTCTCCTAAATGCAATGTCTAGAAGTTAACCCTGTCCCGTGTATGTGTCTCGGACCTTGTAGTTTTCAACTCTGGAGGACTTTTAAAAAATATCTTATCTATCTCTACTTCGTTCTTTGAACATACGGCACGCAGTTACCACAATGATTTTAACGTCCTTCTCTGCTAATTCTACTGTCTGTGCCAGCCTGGGTTGGTTTGATGGATTTATTGTTCTTCTCATCCTAGGTGATGTTTTCCTGCCTCTCTGCATGCCTTGTATTCTTTGCTTGGATGCCAGACATTGTGGATTTTTCCTTGTTGGGTGCTGGATATTTTTGTGTTACTATGAATATTCCTGGGCTTCATTCAGAGATGCAGTTAATTAAGCCATGTGGTTCTTTGGAGTTTTGCTTTTATGATTTGGTGGAAGGTCTGGGACCTTCTGAGGCGCTCAGGCTGGTACTAATACCTGCCTCCTGCCACCCCATTGAGACAAGACCTTCCTGAGTAATCTAACTATGGCTGGCAATTGTAAGATTTTCCCAGTCTTGGCTGTGAAAAGGGGTTCTCTTCCCAGCCCTGTGAGGTGACAGGCCATCTTCTCTCTAATCCTTTCAGACGGTTTCCCCTGGCCACACATCGTCTCCTCACACCATGACTGACCTCTCTGCTGCATACTCAAGGGGAACCCTCCACAGGTCTCCAGAGTTTTCTCTGTCCTCCGCCCTCTGCCCTTTGAGCCACAGCTGGCTTGTTCTTCCTGGACTTGCAGGAGTTCTCCGGGCTCTGGGTGGCTTCACATCCCTGTGCCATGACCTGCAAGGTCCCAAGGCTGCTAACTGAGCAATCACTATGTCCTTTGTTGCCTAAAATCCAGTGCCTTGAAAAATCACTGTTTCAGGTGGCACCTGTGGCTCAGTGAGTAGGGTGCTGGCCCCATATACCAAGGGTGGAGGGTTTGAATCCAGCCCTGGTCAAACTGCAACAACAACAACAACAACAATAAAACAGCCAGGTGTTGTGGGGGGCACCTATAGTCCCAGCTACTTGGGAGGTTGAGACAAGAGAATCACCTAAGCCCAAGAGCTGGAGGTTGCTGTGAGCTGTGACACCATGGCACTCTACCGAGTTTGACAGAGTAAGACTTTGTCTCAAAAAAAAAAGAAAAAAGAAAAAAGAAAGAAAAATCACTGTTTCATGCATTTAATTCATTTCATTTCTTTCAGGTAAGAGGCTGAATTCAGCCCCTGTTACTTCATCTTGTCCGGAAGCAGCTGTCCCCAGTGACATTCGGGTGCCCTCCTCACCTGAATCAAACTCGACTCTTCTCTCCTCCCTCTGCCCTGCTGCCAACTCAGTCTGACGGGTCTCTGCATCAGAGTCCACTATGTCCTGGAGGAGACCACATCAGTCACTAGGTCCAAAGAGGCTCAGACCTCCTGGGGGCCCAAAATTGGGGAAAAGGAGGATCAAGCCACATGGCAGTGCTGTCTGGGTGCCTGGCAGCAGGTGGGAGTACACTGGCTGCAGCCATCTGGAGAGGGTCCGTTACCCACCCACATCACAGAGAAGCAGTCTGAAGTCCAGAGCATGACACCTCTGCTGCCCACCACCTGGCCACAAAGCCATAAGAGATACAGCGTATGCTGGACCAGCTACTGTTCCAAACACTTCATATGGCTCGTGCCATTTAGTCCTCAGCACAGCCCCACCACGCAGAAATGATTGGCTTGGTTTTAAACAGGCGCTGTTGCTGAATGGTTGACAGGGGACTGAGTCTGAATCCTGTCTCTAGCTCTAAAATGTGTACAACCTTGGACCAGCCATTTGTTCTTTTTTTTTTCTTGAGACAGAGTCTCACTTTGTTGCTCTTGGTAGAGTGCTGTGACATCACAGCTCACAGCAACCTCAAAGTCTTAGACTCAAGCAATTCTCTTGCCTCAACCTCCCAAGTAGCTGGGACTATAGGTGCCTGCTACAATGCCCAGCTATTTTTAGAGACAAGGTCTCACTCTGGCTCAGGTTGATCTTGAGCTTTCGAGCCAGACAATCCACCCTCCTTGACTTCCCAGAGTGATAGGATTACAAGTGTGAGCCACCACACCTGGCCTGGCCCAGCAATGTTTTTCTTGGCCTCAGATTCCTTATCTATACTCAGACACGTGGGCTGAATTGTGCCACCCATAAAAAATTCATAAGTTGAAGTTATAACTCTCAATACTTCAGAAAGTGTTCTTAGGCTGGGCGCAGTAGCTCACGCCTGTAATCCCAGCACTCTTTGAGGTCAAGGCAGGTGGATTGCTTGATCTCAGGAACTGGAGACCAGGCTGATCAAGAGCAAGACCCCATTTCTACTAAAAATAGAAAAACTAGCTGGGCATTGTGGCAGGTGCCTGTAGTCCCATTGACTTGGGAGACTGAGGTAAGGAGATTGCTCAAGCCCAAGAGTTTGAGGTTGCTGGGAGCTATGTTGATGCCACAGCATTCTAGCCAGGGTGACAAAAAAGATAGAGTCATTTTGGAGATAAAGTTGGGTGGCCTCTAATGCACCGTGAATGTGACCTTATGAAAAGATAAAATGTGGACATAGAAATGTACATGGAGACGCTTATGTGGCAGGAAAGATATCATGATCATGAAACCCACGCAGAGGAAAGACAGCATGAAGACGCACCGGAGAAGACAGTCTCTGTAAGCCGGGATTGCCCTCACAGCCCGCGGGTAGAGCCCACACTGCTGACACCTTGGCTTTGGACTTCCAACCTCTAGAACTGTGAGGCAATAAACTTCTGTTTTTGTCTTTTGTTATTTTTCCCTTGTCTGGTATAAATTTCATTGGCTTTTCTCTTAGCACCTGGGCAACACTGTACCGGCCCTATCACCTTGACCAAATTGTCATTCTTTACCAATTTTTTTTTCCTAGCTTAGCCTGAATTTTTTTTAATTTCAAATTAATATGAGGGTACACGTTTTTAGATTACATTGTTCTCACTTCCCGGGTAACGTTCCCGTTGCACAGGAGCCCCTCGCCCAGGGGCGTGTTATACACTCTGGCCATGTTGCACACTAGGTGAGACCCCGCCCCATGTCCTCCTTCCTTCTGGGCAAGAGACTTGAACAGAACCTTCTCCTTCTCCCAAGATGACAGACGAATGGACAACAGACACATGAGAAAATGTTCATGGTCTTTAATCATCAGAGAAATGCAAATCAAAACCACCCTGAATTATCACCTAACCCTAGTAAGATTGACCCACCTCACAAAGTCCCAAAGCTGCAGATGCTGGCGTGGATGTGGGGAGAAGGGAACACTTCTATACTGCTGGTGGGACTGCAAACTAATTCAGCCTTTTTGGAGAGAAGTGTGGAGAATCCTCAAAGAACTAAAAGTTGACCTTCCATTTGATCCTGCAATCCCATCGCTTGGTAACCACCTAGAAGGACAAAATTCTGCTGTTTAAGCCACCCAGAGTGTGGCACTTTGTTACGGTGGCCTTAGTAAACGAATATGCCAAGGCTGAACACAGTACCTTCCTCACGGAGCCACTGTGAGGATTACATGAGAGAGTATGCGTGATGTCCCTAGAGTAAGGCCTGGCACACGTGGCACTCAATAATCGAAGAGGAGGCTCAAGCCCAGAGACATTAGGCAACTTGCCCAGGATCACACAGCTCACGGTGTGTGAACACACACCCTGTGCCGCTCCTGCCCTGCCTGACCTCCAATCTAGACTCTCCTCTGAGTACTCTTTCAGAGATTCCTGCCCCACCACCCCCTCCTGACTTCCTGTGCCATAGTTGGTGCTCAGCCACATTAATCGGCCATCCTTTCAGAAGCTGAAGGAAAAAAACAAAGAAATATCAGTGAGGGGGCCAGGCTGGTGGGGAAAGGATTTTCCTCGAGGAAATAATTATATGTTAAGTGAAAAAGTCCACTGCAGTGCTCCTGACTCCCCACCAGGTTCCTGACAGATGTGTGGTCCTGGCTGCCTTCCAGTGACAATAATGCCATAATGCTACTCTGCACTGCAGTGCCAGCAGCACATCCTCTCTCTGTGCTGGTCCAGGTGTGCAGGCGGCAGGTGCAGACCAACAAGAGAAGACGTCCCTGTGGCGAGCAGGGCCCAGCATTTCAGGGTGGAGCTGCCTGGCACTTACTTAAGTGTAAACAGTCCATCCTGGGAGCTGCACCTCAGTTTCTTTGTCTGTAAAATGGGTATCACTGTGGTGGGAGAGCCCTGAGACCTACAGATATTCGGGATCCTGTGGTCAAGAGGAAACTGCCCTCCCCTGCCCTTCTTGAGAGCCCTTGTGCCCAAGGAGGGTCAGAACAAGTTGGCAGAGAACATAGTTCAGGAGATCCAGGAGGAGGAGGTACTGGCTGTAGGGTGCCTGGGGCAGGAGTCCAGCGGGCAGAGGCCCACCTATCTTGCTCAGCACCCAACGCAGGCATGGTATAGTGAGAGTTGCCAGATTTAGCCATTAAGAATATAGGATACCAGTGAAATTTGAATTTCAGCTAAATAATGAAAAATTCTTAGCACAAGTTTTTCCTGTGCAATATTTGGGACATATTTATACTAAAGTGTATTTTTGTTGTTTATAGAAATTCCAACTTAACTGAGCACCTTATATTTTATCTGGCAGCCCTCGGTACAGTGTGGGCAAGATATAGGAGGGTTTGGAATGGGGGGTGGTCTTGAGTCAGACCACCTGGGTTTGAGTCCTGACCGTACCTTGGGTCAATGGAAACTCAGTGCCAGGTTCCACCTCTATCATAATAGCACTGACCTGGGGGGCTGGACCCAGCACTCCATGTGATACAGCCCTGAGAACAGGGCATGGCACAGAGCAAGCACCTCCATATGCTCCCGTATTTTATTATTTACTGGGTTTAGGTGAGCAGAGGAATGGTCATGAATTGCTAGCAGTGTGTCTAAGGCAGTCCTTCTCAGAGTTTTGGATCTCAGGACCCTGTAACATTTGGAAAAATTATTATAGACCTTGAGCTGTTGTGTATGTGTATGCCACATCTATCAATATTCACAGTAATAGAAATTAAAGCTATGAAAAAATTAAAAATTAAATATGCATGCATTAATTCATTTGCATGAACCTATAATGTTTTCATAGATACATATTATGACACATGATACATAATGAACCTATTATGTTTTCATAGATACATATTATGTTTTGATGAAAAGTAGCTCTATATTCTAAAACCAAAAAACAAAATAAAATATAAGTGAGAAGAGTGGCCTCATGTTACATTTTTTAATTCTCTTTAGTGCATACATTAACAGAAGTCTGCTGGATTGTCACCTCCGCAGCTCCATTCAGGAGGCTACCAGATCACTTCACCTGTAGCCTCCGGGGAACTCCACTGTACACCGGTGAGAATGTTGAGTGTGAAGGGCAAACATCTTCCTATTGCTATGAAATAGTGGTGGCCTGTTGACCTCCTGATCCCCTGAGTGAGGTCCCTGGCCTCGCTTTGAGAATCATGCTCTAAGGCCCATTTCCGGCAGGGCTGCTTTGGCCTCTGGAGCCCACCTGGCAGCCACTGGGCTGGGGACCAACCCTAGGCTTGCAGTTCTGACTCAGGCAAGAGCAGCTAGTCGGTGGCAGGTGCTGGCAGATGCTCTCCCATCCCACAGTACTGGGGGGCACCTTGGGATGACCCCCTGCATTTTTTACAGTGAGGACACTGAGGCCTGAAGCCGTGAATGGAGCTGTCTTTTGGGCTGAGAGCCGGGGTTTGTGGAGGACTCGCTGTTCTGTGTGGGGTGGGACAGAGCCTCAGAGGTTGTTTCTCTTTACACTCTGGTACTTCCCGCCCGAGGAAGGTGGCACTGGTCTTCCTCCACCCGGCTTGTCTCCAAGCCCACCCTCTACTCAGCACCCAGCACACGCGTGCGCACACACACATACCTGTACACACGTACACACACACATACACGTACACACATACACATATACACATGCACACACATACACACAAATACACATGCACACTCATACACATACACACACACATGCACACACATATACACACATACACATATACACATACACATGCACACACATATACACACACATACACATGCACACTCAGTACACATACACATGCACACACATATGCACACACATATACATGCACACTCATACACATACACACATATACATACACACACATATATACACGGGCCTGCAAATGAGTAGGTGCTAGAGTCTACAGGTGAACAGTGAAGGTCAAGTCAAGGTCCCCATTTAGGACAGGTTCGCCCAGTCCTCCCCTGAACCGGGGTCTACAGTCTGAGTCTGGATGGAGCACACAACCCCTTCAGGTGGACTGTGTGTTTCTCAGAGCCTGCTGTGGGGGTCTGTCTGGAGCACTGACCATGGCCGGTGTGGTTTGCACTTCTCTTGGTCTCTCTTTTGGCTGTGTGGGTCCTTACTCAGTGACCCTGTGTGTCTCCTTTGACTGTGTGCCTCCCTCTGGGTCCCTTACTCGGTGACCCCGTGTGTGTGTGTGTGTGTGTGTGTGTGTGTGTGTGTTCGTGTTCCCACATGCGCATGTGTGGAATGAGCTTTCTCTGGGTTGGGGGCTGCTTGCCATCTCTGGGGCTAAGCTGGGGGGTGGCTGCTGAGCTCTCCCTTTGTCTCCAGCACATTCTTCTGGGGCCAGGAGCGTCGTTGTGGCAACCAGTGGCTGTCCTGTCAATGGGGCAGATGTGCCTGTGACCACGTTGAGGGGGCTTTATCTGTGCCCACTCCCCCACTCGCCCCTGTCCCTCAGCTTGTCCTCTAGTTCCTCCACTCTGACAGCTGCCTTAGCCCAGGCAGGGAGTCTGGTGAGTCTGGGAACAGGCTCCGGATCTCATTCATTTGTATTCAACAAATATTTATTAACCCCGACTGTGTGCTGGGCACTGGGGACCCAGCAGCCACAAAAACAGACAAAGTCCTGCTCTCATGAAACTTAATGACCACATGAATACACAAAGCTCACACTTTCACACCCTCACAGTGTGCCAGGGCTGCAGTTAGCAATTTACATGTGTTAACTCATTTAATCACTGTGATAATCCTATTACTGCCCCCAGATTACACATGAGGAAATACAGGCACAGAAAGGTTATGTTACTCACTCTATACCACACAGCCTGGGTTCAGCCAAGTTTGCACCCAGGGAATCTGGCTCCAGGGTCATGCTGTATATAACTATATTGTGCAGCCTCTAACATATGAGAAACACCGTTTCAGGTAGTGAGAAGAGCCACAGAGAAACTAAAATAGTGGATGGGAGTCCTGGGAGCCAGGCTGGTTGGAGGTATGTCCTGAAGTGTTGGCAGTTGAGTCTTTCTGGAATGTGAAGGTCAGAGGAAACAGCATGTGCAAAGGAAGAACTGCCAGAGCTTGGTGGCCTACTGGGTGTGCCCGACAAGAGGGCGGGAGGAGGGAGGAAGGAGGAGGGCAGCCTGTATTTGGCTGGGACAGCCTGCGCAGCCTGGATCTTTTCTCTCTATCTTCCTCAAGTCTCCATTTGAAGTGACAGAAGCCTCAGGACCAAGTGCCAATGTGGGACAGCCTGGACACCCTTACTTGTAGTCTCTTCCCTAAGGTTGGTCCTCATCGATAAAGTGGGAAGAAGAGGCTTTCCAGAGGCTCAGGAACCACATCTTGGACTTGCCTCGAAGTGTGCAGGGGAGGCTCACCCTCAGGGAGGAGGAGCCCTCCTCCCCCCTCCCTCCCTTTGGTTGGGCACACCCAGTAGGCCACCAAGCTCTGGAAGGTCTTCCCCAGGGCACCCCATGAGTTTCTTCACTACCCACCCACCCTCATCACTGACTCTGGCCACCATCATCCCTCAGCCAGGAAGAATATCACAGCCTCCTCTAGGTCTCCCTGGGTCTCATACCCCATCAAGCCAGCCTCCAGGCATTTCCCCAGGACTCTCCAGACCCAGGTCTTGCTAAGGCATCCTCTTGGCCAGGGGGCTGTGCACCCCCTAAGGAGTGGAGTGATTCAGGCGCCAGCTCATCCCTCAGGGCTTTGTGAAAGCCCAGCTTCTTCTCTCTGGGACCTTAAACTACTTTTAAACTCAAGTCCAGAGAGGGTGCGTGTGGAGCGCCATCCCTCCCAGCCCTAACCCCAACATTCTGCTGCCTCTGTTAGTACACTGTGTTGGTGAAAGGCCATCCCCAGGAGGCCCGAGTCCTGGGCTTCTTCTTCCCTCTGCTGGACTTGCTGTGTGATCTTAAGTAAAGCTCTGCCCCTCTCTGGACCTCAGTTTCTCCATTTCTAAAATAAGTTAGAGACTACACACGAGAAGCACAAAGGCCAAGTCATTTTTTGCTTTATCCTCTTGGTGTTTGTTAACATCCTGAAAAAGTGGGAGATTTTACTTAAAAACCTGCATGTTCACCCTTTCTTGTAAAATCAGGGGGTTTGGCCATGCTGAGGCCCACACTCTGCAGGGCACAGATGCATGGCTGCTACAGAGCAGCTCACTTTCTGAGACTGTGCTCCTGCACAGAGTTCAGATACCTGTGTTTTCAACATGACAGTCCTGGGCTTTTTGATTTTTTGGCTCAGCTTCTTAAGATTTTGGCCTTTTTAATGTCTATCTTGTTGAAAAGCCACTTTAGGAATAGAACAAAGTCAGGGAAATACATTTGCCTAACACAGAACCAAATATTTATTCCCGTAACCTGTAGGGATTGAAGAATCTAATAATTATGGAGAGAAAAGTAATGATGGTGGTAATAATAGTTAACGGTATTTTGTATTCACCCATTGCTTTGCAGCACAGAGTGCCAATGTTCATTCCCGGTAGGACCCTCACAACAGCCTGGCCAAATAGGTACTATCCTGGTTTTATAGGTAGAGAAACTGAGGCCCACAGACAAAGGACAGGCCAGTGACAGGCTGGCAGGTGACTGGCATGGCTGTTCTTGCAGGCCCAGCTGCTTTCAGGACCACTCTTCACCTGGACAGGTAAGGAGGACACAGAGGTGATCTGTATGAGATCAGACTTATGTAATAACATTAAACAGTTATCCAAGAAGGCTGATTAGAACCTCCCCCATCCCCAGGTGCCAGTGAGGTCAGAACCAGAGGGACTGCAGGTTTGGAAAGCCACCCTGCTCAGTGGAGACACTGTATGTTTTCCAAGACAGAGATAAAATGTGACCTGGGACTTCAAGAAACTCCTTACCCTATCCACCCATCCATCTACCCACCCATTGTCCTATCCATTCATCTACCCATCCATCCACCCACCTATCTATCCAGCCAGCCATCTACCTACTCGCTCATCCATCCACGTATCTGCTCACCCATCCTCCATCCTATCCATTCACTTCAGCACTCCTTCACGTGCCAATTCACCCAGACACCCAAGGAAAGGGAAAATGAAACCAAACAACCAATGTTCCATGCTGTGATGCAAGCCCAGGCTGAAACTGGGGAGTCAGACACAGCCTAGATGCTGAGGGGCTCCTAGCACGTGGGGCTGTGGCGCTGCAGTCTCAGAGGTATCTGAGCTTCACCAGTAGCTGTGGGGACAGAGTTCAGAGGTGCCATCTCTTGGTGGTTCCACACAATCACATGAGGTCTCTACTGTCAGCCTCACATCGTAAACTCTCACATGCAAGCAGAGACAGCTTGGGGACCAGCAGGTGCACAGGCACACAGCTACCTGCACAAGCCCTAACCTCCCAGGCACATGGAGAGAGGTACACAGGTACCGGTTCATACAGGAGCATAGCAGAGGACTTCATATATGTCCTTCTACCTTTATATATGTATAAAGGATGCCTGCTCTTGCACTTAAATAAGAAGTGGAAGAATTCTTTTTAATTAAATCAATTTATATGAGGACGAAACCTCACCTCTGGGGACAGAGGCAATGGTCAGAGGGTCCTGGTGGAGTGTGGGGGTCCCTAAGTTGGCCTCTGCCAGGTGACGACAGCCCAGTGCCCGAGATGGACACAACACCCACCCACCACAGTGGCTCATCCTGGGGCCACTACTCAGTGACCCTGCTGAAAAGGCCTGAGCGTAACAGGCTGAAGCTGGGGATTTGATTTCTTTCCCAGTTAATACTGATGAGATGAGGCCTCAGCTCAGGCACCCAGGGATGGCTTTTGCCCACTTGGAAAACAGAACTCGAGAACCCAGCTATGTGAGGTCCCTGTGGGGGCCGGACCCCACTCCCAGGCCTCACCCCTCTTTAGCCCAGAGTGAGAATCAGCATTAAAAAGAAGCACAGGCCATGGATTGATACAGGCAGACTTGATATAAATAAGATGTTCATATAAAAATAGTTTCTTACAAAATATACTCTCTTATCCAGTGGCTCACTTTTCAAAAGACAGAAACTTCTGGGAGTTTATTATTCTCTTTCCTCTCTCTATGTATTCCAAACTGGATTTTTCTAGTGGTGAGATTTAAACTGAGGAGGGCAAAAGGATGGGAAACATACTCTGGAAAAAACACTTCCAAGTTGGGACCAGCTCGAATTTCTAAATAAGTAGCAGCAAACAGCAAAAAATATATAAATGTGTGGTGTGTGTATATATATATATGTATGTATAAAGGATGTCTGCTCTCTCTTAAACAGGAGGTGTGGCATCTCCTTAAACATCTAGTGCCTCAAGGAGGGTATTTGACAGGTAGAAATATCTGCATCACGAAAAATTATGTACAGTTCTACTCGGCTCCTAATCCTAGTGACAAAAGTCATCCCACTAGGAAAGCAAGCGGTCCACTTTGATTGCAGAAAACGGATCCCGACGAAGTGGAAGAATTCTTTTTAATTAAATAAATTAATATTATTTTTTTTATCAGAATAAATTGTTAAATATTGCTAGGATGAGGCCCACGGGTCCAGAGTTCCTGCCGTGAAAGGCTCCGCTCCAGCCACGGAGGGGCCTGGGCGGTGTCTGGGGGAGGGCGGAGCAGCATTGGGTGTGGAACAGAATGGTCCAGGGCTCTGAGAGGGTGTTCTCACAGGTGCCTGCAGGAAACCCAGGAGAAGTGCCCTCCTCAGCAGAAAAGACAAGCTCAGCGTTCCTGCGGTTCCCCGCGAAGATCCAGGCAGCGACCCTGCCGGGGAGCAAGTGGTTCAGAAACTGTCTGGTCCTCCCTGCTGTCTAACTCGCAGCCGGCGGGCGGAGTGCGTGCAGGCCGGGCTCACTTGCACGTGTACATCTCGGTGCGCTCGCTGCAGGTGTTACACTTGACGTAGCAGCACCAGTGGAACTTACAGTTGCACTGCCACACGCGGGCATACTGGTGGGTGTTGTAGCCGCGGCCACAGCACATAAGGTCGCAGCCGCTGGCCTGGGGGGCCGTCTTGTTGCAGGCGCGGCCCTGGGTGCCCACACTGCCGGTTACCGGGTCCTCCTCACAGTAGTTGGGGGACTTCTCGATGTACACCAGGTCTGTGTCCATGGGCTTGCGGTATGACAGCGGCTTCTTGATCTTCAGGAAGGTGGGCCGCTTGTTGCGGCTGGCGCGCACTGGTTCCACGTGAACAGCCTCGTTGTACTTGTCCTTGAGCACATAGCCCAGCTCCCGAAACTGCGGCAAGGTGGTCCAGCAAGTCTTGGTTGTGCACGAGCCGGACACGCCGTGGCACTTACATTCCAGCTTCATGTTCTCCTCCAGGATCTGCAGGGGTGGGTGGGGAAGAGCACAGCACAGGTCACTGCATGGATGGCTGAGTGTGGACCCCAGCCTGGCCCACTCCCTACCCTACTTCGCTAGAAACTCAGACTTGGATTCTGATCCCTCTCTCTTCTGGCCTTTGTGCTGTGCCTTTCACTTCGCTTGCCCTAGTTGCCTCTCAACTCCTATATGGTCCCTAAACTGGCAATGAGACCAGTCCAGCCCCCATATAGGGACATATCCAGACCACATATAGGTTCTCTTTGGCCTACACAGGTTTGAAATCAATTTTAAACCAACATTTAAAAACAATGAGAAAGACAGACTTCCAGGTTTTTTGGGGCAAACAAGAGGCATCTGGTAACACTGGGGTGATGTTGAAAATGTTTAGTAAATGATACAGTTGGGTGCTGACCTGCTGGCATAGAAGCTGGCTCCAAAAGGCAGCGTGGACATCTCATTGTGTTCTGGCTCACTGCATTGTCACATGGCAACAATACCTACAGCTACATCAGCAGCTGCCTCCTTCACAGGTTGGCATTTCTCAATTTGCCACAGTCCTCACTACTCCCTATTGCCTCCCTGATTGAGCTGCAGTTTCTCAGAGGTCATCTGCCTTGGGCATTTATGATACCTGCCAGGCCCTGTGGGCATCTGAGCCTGGGAACCATGCTTCTGAGTGACTCTTCCCTGGCAGCCTTCCCATATCTCCTCACGCTGGATGATATACCCCTTCTTCTGAGTTCCCAATACCTGTTGGGTTTCCATCATCCTAGTGTAAGAGGCAGCACTGTATAAAAGTAGGTAAAAAGCACAAACTGACTCTGGACCTAGGATTTAAACCCTGGCTCTACCATGAACCTGCTGTGTGTCCTTGGAGAGTCCACTTCAGCCCTCTGTGAAACAGCTTCCCCACATATAGAATGGGGGTAACAATAGTACCTCCTTATAATCTCACGGTGGGATCCTACACAGAAATGAGGAAAGATGAATGACTAATACACACAGGAAGAAGAAAGCATCCTTAAGAGCAATGTGAAGTCAAAGACGTTGAACACAGAAGAGAGCACAGTCTATGATTCCACTCACATGAATTTCAAGCATTGACAAAACTAACGGATGTTTTTCATATAAACTTTATCTACATATGTAGACAGTGGACCAGAGTTGGCCCGTGAACCACATCTTGCTGTTTCAGAATATCTCAGCAATAAAAGAAGGCAACATTTTACCAAACCCCTCATCGTACAGGATATTTAGGTTGTTTTCAAGATGCTTTTTAAAAAAAAACACATTTTTTTTCCCTCTGTTTTTCTTTCCTTCCTCCCTCCTTTTCTTCAACTATAAGTAACATGGAAGGAAATATCTTTGGGGCTCAATTCTCTTCCTTCCTTTTTCCTTCAGCCTGATTTCATCCTAATAGACATTTACTGAGTTTCTAGTGCAGGGGTCAAACAACCCCTGTGAAAACAGGGGTTGCCTACATACATCCTGCATATCAGATATTTACATTACGATTCATAATGGGAGCAAAACTACAGTTATGAAGTAGCAACGAAAATAATGTTATGGTTGGGGGTCGCCACAACATGAGGAACAGTATTCAAGGGTCGCGGCATTAGGAAGGTTGAGAACCACTGTCCTAGTGTGTCTGGGGATGAGAGAAACTGGTGAGCACAGTTGCTGATACAAAGTATGAACAGTGAAGTCCTTCACTCAGACTGTCAAAATGCTTTGCTAGTTATATTTTGCCTGTGAAAGAATACACGAATGAATGAGTAACTGACGGGCATTAGTTACACACACGGGGCCTGTGCTTGTATATATGGCATCTTATTTAACTGCGTGAAGTTGGTAAATTATAATTCCATTTTACAGAGAAGTTTAACCCCCTGAGGCTCGACTAAGTCTCAGAGCTGGTCTATGAGACATTCTGAGGCTTGTAGCTGTGGGGTGTGAATTAAGTGCTTGCCAGCCACTTACTTGGTATGTGACCTTGGCAATGTCCCACCCCCTCTTTGGGCCTCAGTTTCCTTAACTCTAACATAAAGTGAAGACACTTCCATCTTTCCTGATGAAAGTCAGGGTGCTGGAACATAATCAGACATTCCAAAAACCATTGCTAGTTTTGCCTCTGGCCCTGGGCCCGTTTGGGAAGCTGGGGATGCAGAGATACAAGATGAGCTCTCTGACCCCAAGGATGGCTTCATGTTCAGAGTCCCCCCACTCCTGAGAGCTTTGTTTCCAGGAGAGATAACCAGGGCCTGGTCAATAGAACCACCGGGAAGGTGGGGGGCTGCACATTTCAACCTCAATACTTATAATCAGCCGGGTCAGAGATGCTGCAGGCATCTAGAATGTTCGGGAACAGGACTGGCTGGGTTCCAGGACACAGAGCACCTCCCGCATGCCGGCATTTTCACATGACCACCTACACAGCCCCTTCAGATGGAGTGTTCCCAAAATAACACGACGTCCCTGTTGGTGAGGGGATAGTCCCCCTGTGTTCAGCCCACCTTTGGCCTTGGCCTAAGAACGGGGAGAAAGAACAAAGGTTCGGAGGTGTGACTGAGCACACTGTGGGCAGGATTAGGCAGGCACGTCCGAGGAACTAGGGCTTGGTTGATTGAGATTCTATCACAGCCAAGACTTAAATACAGAGATGCCTGTGGGCATTCAAAAGAGACTGTGACAATACCAGGCGCTGGTAGGAAGCTGAGCCCCTGGAAGGCGCATCCGCTGCTGGGGTGCGGGCACAGAGCAGATATGGAAACCCATTTTCCATATCTAATAAAGATACACATCTCTGACTCAGACGGTTTGCTTCTAAGATACATGTACATAGCCCAGAGAATCATTGTGTGCGCACAGGAAGCAGGTTCAAGAATGTTCACAGCAGCAATGTTCATAATAGCTCGGCATTGGGCGCCATCCGGATGACCGTCCCTGGTGAATAGATCAACGACGGTATGTGCATTCAAAGGAGCACAATAGGGCAGTGACAATGAATAGCGACAGCAAGCTACACTAACAGGGACTAATCTCAGAAATGCAGCGTGGAGGGAAAGAAGAAAGTCATTAATGATTTCCACAGAATGATTTCATTTGTATCAAATTCAAAGGCAGGCAAAACGGGACTGCATTGTTTCGGAAGGCATCCACAGGGAGACCGTGCCGGGAATAATAAAAAGTAAAGAAACAGGGGTCCCAAATATCAAGACAGCATCATTCCCCGTGGGGGTGAAGGAATGTGATTGGCTTGGGTTGCCCAGTGGTCTTTTGGGGTCCTGGCAATGTTCTTTTATTTGATGTGGGTTACGGTTACCTGGATTAGACTGTATAATTGCTCTTAAAATGAAAATGGATGTCCTATATGCTTTTTTTCCAAACATATTCCAGTTATAAAATTGCAGCAGGCACAGTGGCCAATTAGCACGTGAGAGGCTGCTCAGTGTCATCAGTCATCAGGGAAACTCAAATCAAAACCACACTGAGACACTACTTTAAACTCACTAGGATGGCTAAAATAGGACATACAGACAATAACAAGTGCTGACAAGGATGTGGAGAAACAAAATCCCTCTTGCACTCTGCTGGTGGGAATGTAAAAGGGTGCAGCCACTTTTGGGAACCGGTCTGGCAGTCCCTCCCTGGTTGCACACAGAGCTACTGTATGACCCAACAATTCTACTCTCAGATATATGCCCAAGAAAAATGATGTTTGACCACAATATGCTTGCACATGAGTCTTCATAGCAGCATTATTCATAATAGCTAAAAAAAATGGGGGGGAAACCCCAGTGTTAATCAACTGAGTAATGGATAAGCACAAGGTAGGGTACACATACGATGGAACATTATTCAGCCATAAAAAGAGGGAGGTGCTGGTAGATGAACCCCGGAAACACCATGCTAAGTGAAAGAAGCCGGTCAAAAAAGGCCACTTATTGAATGATCCCATTTGTAACCAATATCTATAATGGGATCTATAATGAGATCTATAAAGACGCGTAGAGATTGGAGGCAGCCTAGCGCAGAGAAGAGGGGAAATGGGGAATGCTTGATAAAGGGTCCCGGTTTCTTTGTGAGGTGATGAAAATGTTACAAGATTGATTGTGGTGATGGTTGTACATATCTGCAAATATAGTAAAAGCTATTAAATTACATACTTTAAATGGCTGCAGTGTATGGTGTGTGAAATATACCTCAATAAAGTCGTTTTATTAAAAAGGACAGTGAGGAGCCCCTGGAAGGCTTTGGTGGGGAAGCAGTGTGGAAGCTAGTGCGTATTTCCAAGTCCACGGTCCCAAACGCTCCCATCGCAGTGGACTGGATCCTAGGTCTTGGGGGGAGGGGTCACTGCCCCTCCTGCCCCGGGCAGCCCCCCTTTGCCCTGTAGGCCTCCCTTTTCCTCTGTGGTCACTGATAGCCTGAGGCCATGGTGGTACTGAATGGGGCCCTCATCAGGTGACATCCAGCCCACTAAGCCTGCAAACACTGCATTTTGAGAGCCTCAGTGATCGCATTATGCCTGCATTAAGCCGGGTGTAATCACAGCTGCCCTAGCCAGGGATGGTCACCCAGATGGGCACCCAGCCCTCCCTCTGAGGCAGGGGACAACAGCAGAGGAGCAGGTGAGGGACAGAGCTGCATTCTTTGCATCTCCCACCCCCAACCCTCAAGGCCAGGCTGGCTACCAGCTTCTGGGCTGCCTGAGGGGCCCTTCCAGGATCTGGGTTCTGTGCTTCCATGTCAGGCCATCTGAGGGCTATAGGCTCTGGGATGACTCCATGGAGCTTCCCAGTGCTTGGCACACAGCAGGGGCTTAGGAAATGCCCAAAGGTGATTCACAGACTGGGTGCCTTCAGACTACTCCACAATTGGTACGTCCAGCCCCAAGCAATTACTATTGAATGTTCAGGGTCCTAGAAGCCCTGCCAGGCCAGCCAGGCATCAATCCTGGATTGCTGGGTGGACATAAAGCTGGAGGACCCGAGCAGAAACGGTGGTGGAGGGAAGGGACAATCAGGGCTTGGGTCATTTGGAATGGAAGGATGTCACCAGGTTATGTGTTTTATATCAGTGGCGTATAATACTGCTAGGTCCAGGTTAAAGACCAGGCACATAAGACTGCTGGGGTCTGCCATTTTACCATTCCGTGATGCCAAGATTTCACAATGGAAAAAGAAAATAAATGAGAAAATAAATGTGTGAATCTGGTGTTTGGACGCAGCAGGCCCTTCCAGAGATGGCACTAACATGAAATCAGAGGGTGGGGGAAAGTTCTGGAAGTTACTGCCCTCTGCTCACT
The DNA here is from genome assembly GCA_963574575.1 of Galagoides demidoff. Classification (NCBI taxonomy): domain Eukaryota; kingdom Metazoa; phylum Chordata; class Mammalia; order Primates; family Galagidae; genus Galagoides; species Galagoides demidoff. Next base: position 45,458 of record CAUYQV010198825.1, read on the forward strand.
CCCTTCCAGGCCCCTTGAGATGACTGTATTTTCTAACCACAGGTCACAGCTCCTGCTGGGATGTCCTCTGTAAGTCCTCCTGGATTCTGGCTGCGTCACCTCCTCACTAAGGAGTACAGACTCCCCAGTGTGGTCAGCCCCAGGGTGCAGCACCATCCCTGGGGGCTCCTTTAACTTTGTCCTATTTTATTAGCAAAGTCTCTTTCCAAACAGCTCTTTGCAGAGCTATTCACATACTATATAATTCACTCATCTAAAGTGTACAATCCAATGTTGTTTTTGTATATTCACCGAGTTGTGCAATCATCACTGCAATGTAATTTTTGAACATTTCCACCACTCCATACCCATTAGCAGTCCCATCCCTCTGGTCCTAGGCGGATCTGCGCTCTGTCCTTATAGACTTGTCTGTTCTAGACATTCATGGACTCATACAATATGTGGCCGTTGTATGTCTAGCTTCATTCAGCATGAAGTTTTCGAGGCTCATCCATGTTGTAGCACGTATCAGAATGCCCTTCCTTTTCCTGGCTGAATAATATGCCATGGCATGGGCGTGCCACATTTTATCCACTCACTGTTGGACATCAGTCTCTTTTTAAGCTCTGCTTAATTTCCCAGTCTGAGTGTGCCCGTTGCACTTGGCCATGATCACAGTGGAGTCATGCGGCTCCTCCTAGCAGGGCCCAGCACAGCCCCATCCTCCTGACTTCCAGGGCCGTGTTCTTTCTGTAGCAGGTGCCTCCTCTGGAGCAGCACCCCTCTAAGGCCTCTCTGTCCTGCACCTGCCCTTCCTTATCTGGAAGGCCCATCCTTATCCCCATTACAACGAACGACCCAGCAATTCCACTTCTGAAAATGTACCCTGTGGGGATGTTGGTGCTTGTGCACAATGACAAGAGTCTCACAGAGGCATTACCTGAAATATCCAAAGCCCTAAAGAATCTAAAGATCTTCCCATGGGTATTGGTTATATAAATTATGGCACATCTGATCTACATGCTGGAATGTCCTACAGCTCCTAAAGAGAACAGCATGGCTCTGTGTTCGCCTGCCAGGGCCAATCTGCAAGGTACATAGTTAAGGAACAAAGCAAGGTGCAGAAAAGCACGTAGAGGGTGAACTTGTTTGTGTGAGAAATAAGACTTGTATGTGTATACTCGTAAGAGGCCAGAATATCACTGGAATGATACATGAGAGACTGCTAAGAGTGGGTGCCTCTAGGGGAGGCACCTGCTGCCCTGGGACCAGGTAGATGGATAGGAGCTTACATTTCAGGGAATTGTCTTGGACCTTTTGAGTCATCTACCACGTCAGAAAAAAGTCACCTCCTCCACAAAGCCTTCCCTGAATTGTCAGGGTGGACAGTGACTCCCTGTTGGTTTCCATAGCTGTCCTGGGTCATTAGAGTCCTTGTCGCCTCGGCACTGTGATGACCTCCCTACATGTCAGCATCTCCTGTTCAACCCGCAGCTTGTGTGGTGGGCACAGAGACACAGCACCCCATGTCACCCCTCAAGGAAGGGCTTGCTCCACAGCTACTGGTCATGGTGTCTGGTAAAACCAGCCCTCAGAAAAGACAAGAGCCCTGTTGTGTAGTGTTTCCTGATTTCTGCAGGAGAAATCAAATGCTCCCATCATGGCTGATTTTAAAGTGCCAGCGATTTAACAGTCAGCTGGCAAATCCCTGAATACTGGCTGTCACTGATAGACAGAAGTGGGCTCTGGCACAGTCCAGGAGCATGGGTCTTCCCAGCTGCAGAGAACGGCCTGCCCTCGCAGCCTATGTCTGGGGACTGCGAGAGAAAAATAAAGGTCTGGCCACTGCAGTCAGAGGCAGGACACTCTGGCAGGCAGGGTCTGCTTCCGAGCTCCTCACTGGCCTCTGCCCAGTCCTGCTCCTCCCCTCCCCTTCACAGGTCTCCAGTAAATAACTTGGTTCCAAAACTCCATGTCAGCCTCTGCTTCTGGAGCACCCCCCTCTGCCACACCGCTCAGGGGAGCCAGATCATTGACCTCTACACCCCCAGCCTCTAATCAAAGAGCCTGGTATGGAAAAGGTGCTGGAGTTTGCAAGTGGAACGAGGGGCCAGTGCCTGACACTTGCTCACTGACTCAGTGTAGGGCAAGCACCGACTGTGTGCTATTTGGCTTTGCCCCTGTGGTGGAACTCCTGGGAGCACTCACTGTGACATGAGCTGATGCTGTTCCTGTCTCTGAGCTTGCAGCCCATGCCATCTCTAAGCTTGTGGTACCAAACCAAAAGCATCCCTGGAATTAATAATCCCCCCAAATCTATCTCTAAGTTGGTGAGTGTGTGAGGGGTGGAAGTGAGAGCCGGGCAAGCCTGCACCAGGAGGTGCTGCTCTGGTGTGCAGCTTAAGGATGCCTCCCCCAAGAAGGCAAGGGCAGAGCTGGAAACCAGGTGACAGAAGGATAAGTAAGAATTGTCCTAACTTAGGGTGATGGGGAAGGGAAACAGAGACAGAGAACCTGAAGACAGAGCCAGCTTAAGGAGAAGCGTGCAGTCTGTGGCCAGGGAGATGGGCATCTGGGGAGTACATAGGTCTTTCCGAGCTACTGAAATCTGGCTGTGGTCTGCTCAGGCACCTGAAAAGGATAATGTGAGTGGAGTTGTAGGGACACTAAAACATGCGGCTGAAACTAGCCAGAAGACGGGTAAACATCTACAATTTTTGATATTAAAAAAAATGATTGTAAAATCACAGGATGGGAGAGACTGAGAAAGACCAAAAGCTTAGGTGACCACATGTTCAATAGAGCTAAAAAGCCAACAGTCTGAGGCCATATTAACTAAGGCCTAATGCCCACAATAAAGGAGGGGATAGTCTTGCTATGCGATTTTCAGAACGGGGCTATGCCCCAGCAGTAGACAGAAACAGAGCATGTTTAGAAATAGCTAGAAATCCCACATTGAATAAGATGCAGATGCTCAGCCTGGAGAAGGGTTTTTGGGATCCCTGGTCACTGCCCAGTCCATGGGGCAGTTACAGGGTAGTAGATTCCAGCTCCAGTGACAGGCCACCTTCTCCCACCAAACTCACCATGGCTCAAGGGTGCTGCCGGGGAGGTGATGAGCTCCTTGTCCTGGAGTGTGTATAAATAGTAGCTGGGGTCCTTAAAGGGGATTCCTATAACAGGTTGAGTGGGGCTACAACCAAGATCCTTCTCTGTTCCCAAGGGTGCCTCAAACCTGTCTGGAGCTGTAGGATTTTCCGCACTGCTGGAGGGAGAAAAATCAATCTCTTTCTGACAGGTCCCCCAGGAAGTGCCAACAATGTACCAGGTGCTGCCCACAGCTCAGAATTACCCAGCCCCTCTCAGACCTGGGAGGGGCTGGTGGGTGAAACTTGGCTCCAGAAAATTCCTTGATTCATAATGCTATCAAAGATAATATCAAAGTCAGCCTCCTGGGCCTGTCCTAGGCCCTTGGGGCTGCCCAGAAGATCTGGGGCTGAGCTTTCTGGAAGAAGGAAGGGATCTTGAGGGGAAGGGGCCACACAGTAATCTCTGGCTCCCACAAGGTACATGCCACACGCACTCCTGTGACCATAAGTATCTGCTACCCTCCACAGCATTCTGGAACCATCTAATTTAAAAATCTGAAAGCTGTTTCCCAGTGTCAAACACCACTGCTTCCCAGCACTGCAGGAACTCTGATCCAGGAGGGGACTTCCCACCTCCCAGAGATCGATGGAAATGGCTCTTGCTCCCCTTGGAACCCTCCCCCAAGAATGGTTCCCCTTCATCTCTGCAGGGCCCAGACCTTCAAGGCCCTCCATAGGTGCCACCTCTTCCCCACAGCAGTATTGCCCTGGCCCCAAGGACCTGAGAAGGACTCTTCCAGCACCTGCCATCCTTATCTTGGTGCCTTGTTTTCTAGCAAACCTGGAGTAGTTTGGAGCTCTGCAAATGATGCCTCAGCCGTTCTCCAGCCACGGAAAATGAAGTAGCCCCACTGGTCATCACCAAAGATAAGTGAGTCAGACCAGTCAGGGCCAGTCAGAGTGAGTCCTGAGGACTCGGAGTGAACAGAAGACACAAGCTGGTGGTTATTTCCTGCCAGATGTGGACAGGAGGGACTGCAAGGGCCAGAGCTGAGGAAGAGCATCTTGTAACCACGTAGCCAACTAACACAGTGAAGCTGAGAAACAGAGAGGAGGTGAGGGGTGCATGCAACCAGCTCCTGGGCATATCATGTGTAGCCTGGATCAAGCTGGACCTGAATTCATTACCCCAGGACCATTCTGATGAATTCCTTTTGTTATTAAGCCAGTTTGAGTTTCTGTCAATTACAGCTTAATGTATCTTAACTGGTACAGAAATCCTTTCATCTGTGCCTTTTGTAAAGCAGATAGCCACAACCAAGTTGATGGGTTTTAAGAGCCACATGGCATGGAGCAGGCCTGGGGTGCCAAAGACTGGTTTGCTGGAAAAAGGCCTTGCGGAAGCCAGGACCTGGAGCACTGGAGATTGACACTGTCTCTGGGTTAGCTGGGCCTCAGCTGCTTCCTCCCCCTTGACCCCTTCTGAGTTTGGCCAACCTGGTTCCTTCATAGAGAGCAGTCAGTTCTGGACCATTTGCACCTCAGGCACTGAGCAGTGAGCTGGAAACCAGAATCAGTCTCTCTATGGTAGCACAGTGTGACAAAAGGCAGCCTGAAGCAGGAGAGCCAGCACCAGCACCAGGGCCACGTAGCTCAAGAACCCTGGATTAAATCTCTCTTCTGATGTCAGACGCTGGTGATGGTAGAAATAGGTGAAGGAGATGGTACAGTGGCTCACACCTGTAATCCCAGCGACTAGGGAGGCTAAGGCAGGAGGACTGCTTGAGGCCAGGATTTAGAGACCAGCCTGGGTCAACAGTGAGATAAAAAAAGACAACTGGGCATGGAAGTACATGGCTATAGTCCTAGCTACTTGGAAGGCTGAGGCAAGAGGATCACTTAAGCCCAGATGTTAGAAGTTATAGTGGGATATGGACATACACATATATATACATATATACAGATATACACTTCAGTCTGGGCAATGTAACAAGACACTGTCTCTTAAAAAGTAAAGAAAGAAGAAAGAAATGTCTGGCTAAGGGGAACAGGGCATACTGTCTGTCTGGCTCTCTGTTTGCTCATTACAGCCTTCCTGCCTCTGACTATGGAGGCTGAAAGCATATAACATACCAGATGAAAAGAGAGACCTGAGAGTGACTTCTCACTTTCTGTCCTTGAATATGGTGTGAGAGCGTGATTCCTGGAGCTTAGGCAGCCACCTTGTGACCAACAGACAAGACAATCAGAGGCCGACAGGGTGACAATGGCAGAGAAGAAGGGTCAAAACGGCCTGGGCCCACAAAGGGGTTGTTGAGCCTCTGAAATAAACTATATCCGGACTTTTATTTCATAAGAAGAAGCAAATTCCTATCATCAAAGCCACTTCTGGAAGGGCATTCTGTTACCTGCAAGCAGAGATATCCTAAGTGATCTGTTCTTCACAGGAAGGTACGGGCAAGTCCTTCCTCAGAGGGAATGGGGAATGGCGGGGATTAAATAGCCCAGGGCCTACTGAGGGCAGCTCACAGAACGCACACCCAGACTGTGGGAGGTTTTCTCATTCTGTTCAGGGGATGCAAAGGTATGCCAGTACAGGGCTGGAAGGGTGGCTTTGAGGGGTGGAAGAAGCAGTCACAGGGAGTCCTGCTTCCGTCTCTCCACCACTGTGTGGCTGCAAGCAAGTCTCTTTCCTTCTCTGGGCCTCGGTTTTCCCTACCATATGATGTAGGCACTAGATAGGGACCTCTGAGAAAAAAGACAGGGACAAAGCCAGACAGGAGGGCAGGGGTGAGGAGGGAAGCAGGCTGAGGCTGACCACCTTCTTCCAGATGCTCCTGGGGTAGGAGTCAATTTCTGGATGGTGAACTGGCTGCAGAGACACGAGAAAATGCCTGTTTTCCCCAGAGGTTGTTAGGAGTGCTGGCTGAGCCCAGCTGGTCCCCCTCCCTCTGGCCCTCTCCCACACCCAGGCCCACTCACCCCAGAATCCCATCCTGTAAATACCTCCGCTCCTGAGGCTTGTCTGCACTGCCTTCTCCTGACACAGGAGCCCAGGGCACCTGTAGGAAGCCCCTGGGACAGTTAGGTCACCATTGTTTTCCCCTGCCCCCCACCTGCTCCTGGTCCTTGCAGTGTCCCCTCCCTTATGTGCTCCCCGCAGTGTGTGTCTCCCACTCTCAGATCCCACCACCCCTCCCCAGCAGGAGGCTGGTTCCCAAACCTTCTCCAGAAAGGAGCCATATCAGCCAGGCCCTTGGAAGGGGATGCACCATCAAGGAGACGCTCAGAAAGCAGACGGAAGGTGCACTGGGTGTGGTGGCCTCCTCTTCAGAGGGCTGATGGTTTGGTTTGCACAGGAGGTCCCACCTAGGTTGGGAGGTCTTGAGGACTTGAGGCAGGAGATGGTCGCCAAGTCCTGCTGGCTCTCCCCCACCCCATGCTTCCACGTCCCTGCTGCCCACATTTCTCATCTCCAGGCACCATTCACGTAAAGCACGTGCCCGTCCTCCTGTATGTGTCTGACACAGCCCCGTGTCACTCCATCCATGGGGTCCTTGCCCTCCAGCTTCCAGTCAGGTCCACCGATGTAAGATCCCACAAGGATGGCAAGAGGAGAGAGTCCGGGAAGTGCATTCCTGGACTCCCTGCCTGTGGCCCATGCGATGGGTGTGACTGTCTCTTTCCATTGTAACCACAGCATCTGTCAAGTGACAGCCATGCTCTCCCCACTAATGCTGCCCCTCCAGCCTCCAGACAGTCAGACCCCGGCTGGGACTCTGGGTACACGAGACCTCTTAGAGCCTCAGTTTTGTCTGCTCATTAAAAGCTCCCAGTGGAATCCACCCAGAGCCGGCAGTATCAGGATTACACACGAGGGCGAGGGAGCCTCCCAGGCAATGTGGCTGCTGTGACCGTCATTGATAAATTACTGAAGGCGCTGCCTGGAATTTTGTGTTCATCTCAGGTCCGGAGTCGGGACAATTTCTCAGCATGGGGCTCAGCACTGGCTCCCTGTCCATGCTGCTGTATCACGACTTCTCGTGTGCACACCTGTCCCTTCCACCAGTCTGCGAGCGCCGTGAGGGCAGAAGCCCTGCCCACCTCTGATAAAAGCCGCTGATCCTGAGTGAGCTTAACATGTAATCTGCACAGCAACCTCATAAGGTACATTTGCTGTCATCACCACTGTTTTATAGGTGAGGGGACTGGGGTCCCAAGCTCACAGTGTCAGCTGTGGTCACACAGATAGCAAGTATTAGGACTGGTATTTGGACCCAGTGTCTTATTCTAGAGTTTCATGATGAGGTGGAACCAAAGGAAGGTGGGTGGGATGGGATGGCCTTGCCCCTCAGGCTGGTCAACTGCTGAGCTGGTCTGTGTGGTGGACACTATTGTCTGCCACTTAGACCCTCCTTCAGGACCCAGCACTCACTGCCCAGCGGTGGGAGGTGCTTGGGTTCCTCCCTTGAGGGAGCTGCCTTACTAGTCACGCCCCTATCTGAGCTGGCCTCCAGCCGGTGACTGGTAGAGGCCAGGTACCATCTCCCTGCCTCTACTGGGCTAATGCTCCAGCTTTCTCCTGGAGCCAGGTGAAGACTCTGCTGCTGCTATGGCGTCACGGGCCAGCTTCCCTCTGAGCCAGGGCTCCCTCCTCCCCTTCTTCCAGGTGTCTCTCCCTGAGCCCTGCCCGGGAGTCTCCTGCTTGCTGAGTTCCATGTCAGGGTGTCTTTCCTGAACGTGAACTAGAACAGAGTGGAGCCTGGTGGGCAGGCAACCTGGGACCCCCCCTGGGGCCTTCACTTTCTTCTCACCCTCTTCTTCCTGCTCCTCCTCCGCCACCCCCCTGCCCGCCCCCTGTCGATCCATCACAGCAGAGAGCTGCCCTTGGTTTGGCTGCAGCTGTATTCCTTTGGGCAACTCAGATGAAAGAGGGAAAAAAAATAGCTTCTTTTTTTTTCTGTAAACATTTGGAGTATTTTCTCTTTGGTGCATTCTTCAAGTCATACTAGATGCGCTGACTGCAAGCAAATATTCCTGTCTGACGGAGCTGTGCATGGAGGAGAAGCTGCATTCCACAGGACAGGGCCAGGCCATGCAGGTGGGGTAGCCCTGACCCTGCAGGAAAGGGCTTCAGCCCACGCCAGAGGGAGCTTTCCTGGTCTAGGCCAGGCCCCTCTGAACTTGGGCCTTGATCACGTCACGGCTGCTCCCTACTGTCCTGGGGTTAAAATCCAGATCCCTTAGCCAGCTCTTGAGGCCCTCTAGGGACTGGACAAACAGCCCCTCACCCCAGACTCTTTCCAGGACCCAAGTGTCCCCCTGCACAACTGCATGGCCAGAGCAGGCACACATGCCAGCATGTGCACACACATACTCTCACACACACGCACACACTCTTTCTCTCTCTCACACACACACTCTGACACATGCACACACTCTTTCTCTCTCTCACACACACACTCTGACACATGCACACACTCTTTCTCTCACACATACACTCTGACACATGCACACACTTTCTCACACTCACACACACTCTGACACATGCACACACTCTTTCTCTCACACACACAGACACATGCACACACTCTTTCTCACACTCACACACACACTCTTTCTCTCACACACATACTCTCACACACATCCACTCTCATTATCACACACATACTCACACACTCTTATTCTCATACACACACTTTCTCACATACAGTGTCTCACATTCTCACACTTACACACTCATGAATGCACACTCTCTCACACAGTTTCACACACACTCATACACATTTCTCACACACTCTTATGCATGCACACTCACACTCACATACACACACTCTCCTTTCTCTCACACACACTTTCACACACGGTGTCTCACATTCTCACACTGTCTCACACTCTTACACACACTCTCACGAATGGAAACCCTCACACAGACACACTGTCACACACACTCTCTCACACTCTCTCACACACACACTCTCCTGTCTCTCACACACATATTCTCTCATACACACTCACACACTCTCACACATGCACACACACTCCCAAACACTCTCTCACACACAGACACTCTCCTGTCTCACACACTCTCTCATACACACTCTTACATACACACTCTCTCTCTCTCACACACACACACACGCTTGCCCCCACACAGCATGAAGGGTGGGGAGGCTGACAGGAGGGCCATGGAGCTGCTTGACCCACGTGTCCCTCTGGGCTCTGGAGCCCCACTATCTGGCTTTGGCATCCATCCACTCATTCATTCACTCATTCTCCTCTCCACCCTGCTAATTTAATCCCTGCCCTGGGCCAGACCCTGAGGCTGGTGGCCAGGTGGGCATAAACAGGCTAGTCCCCTGTACACTCTGGAGGGGGTAGTGGCTGCACAGCCAACTGTGACACCTGCACCAGGCTGACCCCACCTCCCCTGATGGTGGCTCTAAAGGAAAGCACAAACCCGCATCACCTGTGTCACAGCCCCCAGCAGATTCCCTCCCATGACCCGACTGGAAAATAGCTTTAAAACAATCAGAGAAATCCAAATCAGACTGGGATTACACAGCCGTGAGCAGTTATTCATTTTGCTTGGGGTGATGATGGTACCATGGTTTTTAAAGGTCCTTGTTGATTAGAGATATGAGTGAAGAATGTGTGGGTGAAATAGTGTGATGTCTGGGACTTGCCTTAAACCATCCCTGTTGTGAGGACAGGGGTGGGGAGATGGCAATGTTGAGCACTTGGGCCAGAGGCTGGGTGGCTGAAGCTGGGGGTTGGGTGCACGGGGCTCATCATACCTCTCCCTCTCCAGCTGCCCCCCTCATTCTCTTGTTCACACTCTTGCTTCAGGGCCTTTGCACCTCCCGTCCTCCTTCCTTCCTGCCTTCTTTCAAATATCACCTTGCCACCAACACTTTCCCGGACCCCTGCCCAGCCCTCCCCACACCTGCCCTGGTTTGTTTTGCTCCCTGAGTGTATAGCACACATTCTGTGAGCTGGGTTTATTGTGTCTCCCACTAGAATGTAGGGACCTGGTCCATCCACTGCTGTGTGCCCAGCACCTAGACCAGTGCCGGCAGCATAGCTGGTGCTGCCAATACCTGCTGAAGGGATGACTGAGGGCAACAGCAAAGGAACCCGAGTAGAGCAAGGAGGCGAGGACGGGACACTGAGGAGAGGCAGAGGGGACACAGGCAAAGGTCGAGTGCAGAAGGGAGCAGGGAGAGGTCAGGAAACTGGAGCAGGGCATAGGCCAGGCTGGAGGACCAGTGAGGGCTGTGTCCTAAAGGTTCTCATTGGGGAAGGAGGGGTGTGTGTCCAGGGCATGTGAGAAGCTTGGCTGTCTGCACTGAAGATGGACCAGAGCCTGAGCAGATGCAGGAAAACCTAAGGGGAGGCGCAGTCAGGCAGAGGTGGAGGGAGGGCGCAGGGAGGCATACAGAAACCAGGCGCTGCCCAGCCGGCTCACGGGGGAAGGCCCCTGTTCAGCCCTTTGGTGGTGCATCAGCTGTGAACTGCCCTACTGACCAGGGCCCAGCCAACGTCCACAGCACCCGCTGACCTGCATGGCTGTGGCCAGACCCATGGAGACATAGGGCCAGGGGGCCTGGAACATGCTGGCCCCTGCTACCCAGCTGGGATCTTCCAGGGCCAGCCCTGAAGATGGTAGATTTCAAGGACAGGTGGGCCCTCGCCACAAGGATGACACAGCGGTCAGACCAGACACACATTCGCACAAAAACCTGTCTGTGAGCGTTCACAGCAGCATTATTCATAAAAACCCAAAGGAGAAACAACTCGCATGTCTATCATGGATGTCTGGACAAAGGCAATGTGGTTCATCCCCACAGTGGAGCAGTGGTCAGCCACAGACACGAGAGCAGTGCGGTCCTGTGCTGGGGCTCGGAGGGACCTTGGAAACATCCTGCTGAGTGAAAGAGGCCGGACACCAAGGCCACACCCTGTAGGATCCCACTTATAGAAAAAATCTAGAATAGGCAAATCCACAGAGCCAGAAAGATTAGCAGCTGCCAGGGAATGGGGGAAACAAAGAAGGGGAGTGACTAACAGGGACAGGGTTTCTTCTTGGGGTGCTGAAAAGTCTTGAAATCTATTGTGGCAATGGTTGCACAACTCTGAATATATTAAACATCACTGAACTGCATACTCAATAAAACTGCTATTAAACAAGTGTCCCTAGGAATTTGGGCCCACTGGGCCGACTGGCCTCACCTGCTCCTGCAGTGGTCTGAGGGTCTCGGCCCCGCCTGCCCAGACACCCCGTAGTCAGCATCCGTTCCTGTCTCCCAGGCTCACTTCCCAGCTGCCCGCAGAATCAGGGCTTTGAGAAGCTGCAGTTCCCGGGCCTCCTCCCCAAAGGTTAGGGTTTCCCTGGTCTGGGCTCTAGCGTGTGGCCAGGGGTCATCTGTGGGTGATCCTAGCATGTGGCTGGGGTGGAAAGCCCTGGTGATATCCTCCATCCACTCTGTTCTTCCAGAACCACCCAGTGGGACTTCTCCAATGCCAGGGTCTGTGCTGGGTGCTGGCAAAGTGAAGGTAATCCCATGAGGTCTCTGTTGTTAAGAAACACCCAGGTAGTCAGGAAGACACCCAGGTCAATACGACTTCCTACCGGAGATTAGGCCGAAATAAGGGCTGGTTATGTATCGTCACAGGGGTGAGCAAGCAGTGCTCTCCTGAGACTAGAGTAGATGGCCTGTGGGTTTTGAAGGATGAAGAGGAGTTCACCCCTGGAAAAGCAAAGCAAGGGTATCACCCTGTCCCAGTATTGTTTGGGCTAAAGGCCTGGGGCTGGAACACGAAAAGGAGCAGGCAGTGGAGCAGGAGAGAAGTTTGGTGCAGCAGTGACAGGGCTAGGTAGGAAAGGAAGGCAAGCTGGGACCTGAAGGGGGCACTGGATGGACTTGCCAGGGGACTGTGAGCACCGCGGGCTGGAGGCCTTGCTCCTCCTGCCTGGAGCCTACACCACAGGACACTAATGGGGATGCCTTTGGGGGCCAGTTATCTGAAGCCAGTTGGCAGCCTCTGATGAAAACATCAAGCTCTGTCCTGTCCCCTGGGGCCCCAGGGCACCTACTTCCTCTCAGCCCTGCCACAGACTCTCTGGAAAAACTCATTCCTGGACCATGCCAAGGCTGTTCCAGCCCCAGGACCCCTGCAACTGCTGTTCCCTCTGCCTGTGAAAGCCTTTCTGCAGTTCCAGCTACAGCTCAGCAGCTCAAAGCAACCCGGGGCTACCTCTGCACTGGGCCCTCTCATATCACTGTTTTATGTCCCCCAGCCACTGGGGGACTTTTGGAAGACTGACTTGCCTCTCTCCTCCCTGCCTGCTGGCAGCTCCGGGAAGGCAGAAATCATGTCGGTCTTGTTCACAGGCCTCTGGAACAGACCAATCTCTTAGGAGATGTTCAGCAAGCATTTGCCAACTGAATGAATGAGTGAGTGAATGAATGAATGAATGAATGAGCCCTTGCTCAGGAGCCTAGCTGGCCATCCCATCACAGTGGGCTCTCACAGAAGAGGCCGGAGGCCTAGTTCACAGAAGAGCCAGGCTGAAACACCCAGGGAGGGGCTTTGGAGAAGGGACACAGGTGGGATGTTTCTGAGCATGAAGTAAGCACCCCAGAGCTGGGTCACGCCTGGCTGAACATCCTCTTTGCCCTGACCATGCCCAGCTGCACTGCTCAGACCCCAACAAGGCCCCATCAGAGTGGCCAGCTACCAAGAAAATCCTGGAACCTCCCATTCCAGGACAGGAGCTCCCTGAGACATGAGGGAGAGCTCTGGCCTCTTCCCTCTTTGTATTGGTGTCCAGACTGGAGAAGCTGGCCGCCTGGAGGTTGGGCTGGCCTAGCCAAGGTTCCAAACTGCCCTACAAGCAGCCCCGGGACATATTTGCAAGGACACCTGAGATACTCTTTCCCAGGTTTTGGTGGCGTAGAGGTTTTTCAAGCCAGCAAATGGGAGAAAACACCTGGGTTATCTCTACTCCTTTGCAGTTTCTACCCCTCTCCCCCTGGCTGAGGTGGTGGTGGAGGGAGGCATGGTTGAGGAATATCGGAGTCCTTCGTGCTCTGAGCTGCAAGGAGCTGCCGCAGGAACTGAGACCCCGGTTAGGAGGGACCTGGGTTTTGCCCCAGCTGTGCAGCTTCTGATGCCCACCCTCCTGCAGCCCTGAAGCTCCCTTAGCACTGTTTAATCCTGCCAGTGTATCTGCAGGAGCTGGAGTGGGCCTGGAAGGGCCTCTGAAGCCACGTCACACCGAAGGGTCCACAGCCTTTTACGCAGAGGGAGAAGAGGTTTCAGAGTCCTAACTTCAAGTCCCACCTCTGCCACCTCCTAGCTGGGTCACCCTGAGGATATCATGTAAAGTTTCTGAGCCAAATTCTACAATAAGAAAAGCAGAGATTAAGAACAACCACAGAAAGCCTCTCAGGCTGCTATGGGGGCTGTCCGAGGCAGAAGATGTGACGTACTTGACTCACAGAAAATGCCAAGTGGTTGGGTGAGACTGGGTCTCCCTAGTTAGTCCTGCGGTCAATTCCCAGCTCAGATTATGCAGCCATGGCGTGGACTTCCCACCAGGTAGTGAGCTCCCTATCACCAGAGGTATTCAAGCCAGATTTAGATCTGTGCCCTCCAACCTGGGAGCCACCAGCCACATGAGCGCTTGAAATGTCACTAGTTTGAAATGCAATGCACTATACATATAAACCAAATGCCAGACTTCAAGGGCTTATGATAGGAAAAAAGATAAAATGTCTCAGTACTTTATACTGATTACATATTGAAATGATACTGTTTGGGATAAATTAGACTAAATAAAATATCTTACTAAATGTAATGTCCACCCTTTTTAGATTTTTGATGTGGCAACCAGGAAAAGTTATAGAGTACAGATGTGGCTGGTATGATATCTCAATTGGACAGTGCTGGTCCACACGCTTGCTGCTCAGAGTATGGCTCCTGGACCGGCAGCACCCACGTCACCTGGGAGCTGATCGGAAATGTGGAATCCCATATGTGGAATGGGAAGTTGCCACGTTTGAGAGGGCCTGAGGAGCCCTAGGCTGGAAGTCTGAGGGAGTCCCATCTTCAGGTAGAGAGGGTGGGAATACCTGCGGAAGCCCAGCTCAGATGGCATGGAATATTAAGTAACTGACGGCTTTAGTCACACTCTCAGGCTGGGGTGTCCTTTAAACCCAACTCTCTCACCAGGAAGCACAAATGTACTTTAAAGGGCCTCAAGCCAGTGGGGCTGGCGCTGGGGGAGGAGGGGTTATGCATCTCAGGAGAAGAGGGAAGGGTTGAAGGATTAGGGTGTCCTGGGAGTGAGCACTACCACAAACGCACCCACCACTGGAGCCCCACACTTTTCAGGGCTGGGAAATAATCTCAGAAAACAACTGGACAGTAGCTGTGTGTTTTATAAAGAAACAAAAACCAAAAACTGAAACTTACCGACTTTCCCCCTCCCCAAATTCCTCCTTCTATTTCTCTCTGAAAACTTGGCCAGCAAGCACTAAATGGCACTAAATATAGACATGGTGAGCAAGTGAATCACTCAGAGGTGCCACACGTTGCCCAGGGCCTGTTTTATGGTTGAGTTGTAAACCATTGAGAGCCGGGAGCTGTAATTAAAATGCTGACAGCCTCCCAACTGTGAAGCAGGCAGGAGGAAGCAGGGCTGGGAACCCATGGAGGGGGTGCAGGGCTGTGTGCCTTCCCCAGCGCAGATCAGCCCAGGTTCAATGTTCTCCGCGGGCTCCAGGACACAGCCAGACCCAAATGCCTCACCTTGCAGGGCACTCCCCACTGCCCAACACACCTATCCGTGACCTCATCTCCTCCCTGAGCCACACCGGCCTCTTTGCCTCCCGGCTCTTGATCTAACTGTTCCCTCTGACTCAAACATAATTCCTCAGATGGCTCTCTTCCTCACTTCCTGTTCTAAACTCGCCTTCTCAGAGAAGGCTGTCCTGAACACCCCGAGTAAAATGCCTCCTCCTGCCATCTCTGCCTTGTCTTCTTGCTTTTTTTTTTTTATCATAGCATTTATTACTCTATGACAATTGATTCCGTATACATTCTATTCTATGTTTGTCTTCTACCTCCCCCCACCCTGAAAGTCAGCTCTATAAAGGCAGGTACCATGTCTAATCCCAGAGCCTAAGACAGTACCAGACACATAAGTAGGTGCTTAATAAATATTTGTTGAATGAATGAATGCATGGATTTCAAACCCTTTCTTTCAGCTAGTCTGATGATCTCACTGGGAAAATGTCCAACTTTCAGGCAATGACCTCAGCTTTTCACCCATCCATTCACCCCAACCGTCCTTCCAAATGCATCCATCCATTCATCCATCCATCCAACTGGCCAAGCATCCATCCAAACAGCTGCTAAGACCTGTTCATCTAACCATCAGTCTATCCATCCGTTCATCTCTCTACCCCTACAACCATGCATTCAACCATCCTTCCAAATACTATCTGTCTCTACTCCCAATGTCTTTCTACCCTGCCCTCCCCCACACATCCACCCATCCAAGCCAGTGCCCTGCTAGACCGCCTATTCTGAGGCTCACAGTCTCCTGTAGCCTCTGCTACCAGATCTGAATCCAGTTCATGCCGTAATATTTATGTGCAGTAATCCTCTCTTCTCATCAGAATGTAAGACTGTGTCTTATTTATTTCTGATTTCCAAGCCTAAGACGGAGCTGACACGCAGTAGCTCTCAGCAGATGTCTGCTGAGTGGACACGCTTTCCCTTTTCCCTTAGTTACCTGCTCAGCATTTCCCACTAGCCTACCATGATGCTATTTTTTAGTTATCTGTGGGTCTCCAAAATTTTGCACCTAAAACAAAGAAGACACCTTATCAATATTAATGGATGGATGCATGACTAAATGGCGGGGCTCTACTTCTTAGCTGTGTGACCTTGGGCTAGTCACTGATTCTCTCTGTGCCTCAGTGTTCTCATTTGTAAAAGGGAGATAATAATAGTGCTTACTTCACTGGGTTCTTATGAGCATTTTATGAATGAATATATATGAAATACTTAGAATAGTGCCTAGAGTAAGACAAAATTATTCACTGCTAGCCCACTGGAACAGTTAAAAAGGTGGGAAGGAAGTTCCTGTCGGAGCCAGTGCTGTTCCCGCAGGAGGCCTGCGGCGAGCAGCCTAACTTTCCTCAGCCACATTGGGATGATTTGGCAAACTACCAATATTATGTCAGGTGGCCATGAGCGCTACGTAGAAAAATAAAACACGGGAGGCAACAGGAAGTGGGGAGACAGATGGGAGGGCAGTTTCAAATAGGGTGGTCAGGAAAGGCCTCTTTAAGAGGTTTGAGCACAGACTTGAGGAGGTGGGGGTGAATGTCTGTCTGGAGAGCATCCAGGCAGAGGGATCAGTCTGTGCAAAGGCCCTGAGCCAGAGACGCCTGTGTGTGTGAGGACACAGTGCGGATGGGACAGAGTGAGAGAAGGGACAGGAGAAAGAGGTGAGGTCAGAGGGGCACAGGGACCCAGGTCATGCAGGGCCATGTTGGCCTCTGTGAAAACTTGGGGAGATGGGAGCCATGGTGAGGTTATGAGCAGAGGGGAACAAGAGTGAACTTACATTTGAAAAGACTGCAAAGGGCCAAGTGTGGAGCCTGCTGCGCGGCTGCAGGGAAAGGATGCTGGTGGGAGGATGTGGGTCAGAGGCGGCTAAGGTAAGAGTGTAGGGCTTAGGCCTCAGGTAAGAGTGTGGGGCTGAGACCATGGGGCTGTGGGTGCCGGCTGGTGTGAGGGGCAGAGGCTAGATAGATGCTGTAGGCAGAACTGACATTGGATGTGGGGTATGAAAGAAGGTTTTGACCCACACAACTGGAAGGATAAAGCTGCAATTTACTGCTCTAGGGGAGGGAGATGAAGGCAGGTGCAGACTGGGAGTTGAGTTTGGGCCAGGTGAGTTTCATGGGCCCATGACACCCTGAAGTAGGAAGGTGAGGGAAGCAGGTTCGGGCAGGAGACTGGACTTTATAGACACTTTAAAGGTCCTGGGACATGGTGTGTACTTGGGTACACGTGGCATGGGGCTGGAAAGGACAAGGGCAGGGTCCTCTCTGGGGTGGCTGCTCAGATGTGACTGAGAGACCGTGATGGACATCACCTGTCTCAGAGAGAGGAGAATCAGTGTGGTCCCCTGTGACCCTCCCTATTCAGCGAAGTAACAAATTTCAGTGACCGCCTGGACAGCTATGTCTCCAAGTCCTTCTGACATGCTATGTGGCCGATACATGAGAAAAATAGAGCTTTAGAGCTAGAATGATCCCTAGGACTAGAATGTAGGAATTAAAACTTGATTGTGGCTTTAAAATCACTGCTACTAAGAGTTACAATAATTTGTGAGATCACCGCTGTTCTCCCAGCATGTGCCATGTTTGAGAACACAGGACCAAGCTCTCTCTGGTAATTATCTTGTTTAGACTGCACAGCAGCTCTGAGGAGCACACGTTCTCGTTGCCTTTTTTCCCAGTGAGGAAACTGAGGATCAGAAAGGGGTGACTACCCAAGGTCACACAGCAAATAATTGCACAGTCAGGATATGTAATAAAGGTCCTCCTGTGTCCACGACATTCCCATTTCCCACTGTGGTCTGGGCCAGAGTTGCTGACTTGCCTGCTGTCCAGCCCAGGGGAGAGTGACTCCTTGTACCACTGGCCCAGGGGACTGAGTGGGCCCAGCCAGAGCTGCGCCTGCAAGATGGGCACAAGTGCTCCACTCACCTGGAGGACAGCTGTGAGTCTTGGCCGAGAAAAAATGTTTACAAGAGGTTTTGCAAGTTATGGAGTATTTTACAAATGTTGTGTTAGAATCATTATTTCAAAATACTGCCCATCTTTCCAGGTCCAAAAGTACACACACACAAAAACACAAACACAGACACAAACACACACACACAAACGCTCACACAGACATAGATGCACAAACACACAGAGACACAATTGAGGCCTAAGAACAGGCAGAACGTGGGCTGCAGAGGTGAGACAGCTGGGAGGGAAGCCTGGCTTGGGCACTTTCTACCTGGGCAACCTAAAGCACCCCGCTTAGCTGCTCTGCACATCAGTTTTCCTCCTCTGTTAAATGGAAATAGCAACAGGCCATTCCCCAGGAGATCATTTACAGAGAGCACTTAGAATGGAGCCAGCACATAGGATGTCAAGAGCTGGGTACGCTGCCGAGTGTTGGCCTCACACAAGCCCAGGCCCAGCTGGTTGGGGTCTGCCCCATCCCTGCCAAGTCTTGGAGAGGCCCTGAGGGCACAAGGGCCCTAAGACTTCTCGGCGCTTCTGCCCAGAAGCCTGGATGCTGCTCAAGTCCCTGCCTATACCTCAGCTGCCCACCAGGACCCCCAGGGATGTCAGGCAAATTAAATGGATTAACCTCTGGAGAGCAGAGGAGAGACTGCCTGGGCCAGAGCGGGAGTAAGCGCTCAGCACTGTCCACAGAGGTGAAAGGGAGAGGGATAATTTAAAACAGCCCCTTTGTCAGGCAAGAAGTCCTTTCTAGGGACATAACTGCACCTGGATTTCTCCTCAAAGGACACGTATGTGTTCAGGATTAGGGAAAGTCAGCTCCTGGTGTCAGTTCTTCCTGGCAGATCACCTGTCCAACTGTACCCCTCCCTCCAGGACACTCTGAGCCCTTCCCCCATCACAGGGCTCCCCTCCCCGATCATCCTGGCAGATTTGATAACACCCAGCAGTCCCAGTCCTCCTCCTGAGGACAAAGGAGGCAATTGTCCGTGGTGGGCGCCTTTTGACTTGGTCTCACCATGATGTAACTGAGCCCTTGACTTTGCCTCCCTTGAGGCCTTGCCACACTGCCCCCTCCCCAGCTCAGGTGGGTTTCACACAAGCCCCTGGCAGCAGGGCCAGCAGCCACACTAGCAATTCCCTCCAAGAGAAATGAGATGGCCAGTATGTGAGACCTGCTTGGGCTGGCCTGAGGCCAGGGAGGAGGCGGACCGGCCTGCACTACTGCTGAGACCTTTGCCGGTCCCTTAATGAGAATGCCAAGGTCTGAGTCCTCACTCTGGCCAGCACTGTCCACCGGACCTTCCTGCCACCACAGACTGTTCACCATGGGAATGAGGAGCTGAGGAGCCATATGTGGCTATGGAGCACTAGAAATGTGGACTGCAGAACTGAATTTTTAATCTTGTTTGTAATTCATTTAAATTTAAGTAGCCACATGTGGCCTGTGGTGACCACATTGGAGCCTGTGGTGACCACACTGGACAGCACCACCATCAGCACTTTAAATTCATTTGACCGTGAAATCCTCACAATACTCTATGAAGCCATTATTGTCTGTGTTTTAAAGATGGAGAAACTGAGGCACAGGCTTTTATGATCACACAGCCCAGGAAGCAGCAGAGGCAGAGCAAGCTCCAGAGTTCCCTTCAAGTAGCCCTGCTCTGCCCAAGTATATGAGAAGTTACACACCTGTGAAGAAAAGGCAGAGAGGACAGGTACTTCCATCCCACTGCCTGCCCTGCTCGGATGGCTGGTTCTGCACATCAACCTTGCATTTCTGCTAGTCTGTGTTGCCTAGAATATGCTAGGATCTGAGCTGGGCTCTGAGAGATACCAAGGTGACTCTCATGACTGCCTGGAAGGATGAGGAGGATTCTGCAGGGGTAGAGGGTCTGGCTTTACCCTCTTCAGGCTGAGAAGCCCAGAAACTCCGTCACAGCAGAAGGTGAGCTGGGCATGGTGGTCCACACCTGCAATCCCAGCACTTTGGGAGGCTGAGGCGGGATTATCACCTGAGCCCAGGAGTTGGAGGTTGCAGTGAGCTATGATGACATCACTGTAGTCTAGCCTGGGCAGCAGAACAAAACTCTGTTGCAAAAAATCCTCAAAAAATTGCAAAGTTCCCCAGTTCTTCACACCAAGTATGAGTATTAACGGGAATGCCCGTGTCTGGGTATCTCCTCACACCCCACGGCAGCCTAGGGCTCCTTCACCTTCTGGGGAGGGGAAACACACAGATTTCCTCTCTCCACACAGACAAGTTCCCTCCTGGCCCTGGAGTGTCTTCTCCCCGGCAGCAGATGGTGGTTGAAGGACTCTCCCAAGTTCATAGTCACCAGAATGCAAGAGGACACTCAGTACCTGGATAACTCACAATCCCCAAGGGACCAGAGAGTGGGGCCTTTGTGGGTTGAGGACTATAGTCTCCAAGTCCCCCAAATCAGAGGACCCAAGAATCTTTGGAATCATAGGAAGTCAGGGAGACTGTCGGGATAGAAGTACCTCAGTCCAAGACTCCTGGGACTGGAAGGATGTTCAGGGGCTAAGTACAGAGTCTGGAGCCCGGTTCAGATCCTGGGGCAGCACCTGCCCACTGTGTGTTCTTAGGCAACTTTCTTAACCTCTCTGTGCCTCCATTTTCCTATATGTAAAATGAAGAGAACAGTGAATGCTAACCTGGCAGGACTACGGGGAAGATTCAATTAGTACATGCAGCTCAAGTGTTAATGTTAGAATCATGTCTCTATTCCCCCAGCAAATGAGCACCAGCCCCCATCTGCGCTGCCTCCTCTGACAGGGACCTGACCCCACCTCCTGGGAGCAAGTTCTTTCTCACATGAACTGAAACCTACCTTTCCCCATGTTCTTCCTTCCCATGGTTCCCTGTCTAGTCTGCTCCCCTCCCAACCCCCACAGCCCCACCTCAAATCCTTATAGCCTGGGGATAGTGACAGCTCCCTGAGGCTGCTCCACTCCAGGCTGAGCCGACTGAGCTCCTCCCAGGCCAGTGTGCCTGCCCCAGGCTGCCCATGTCAGTCTTGCACTGGGGGTAGGGAGGAGGTCTTAGCAGCCCAGAGCAAAGTGGGGCTCTGTAGACCAGGCCCCACAGAGCTGGGGTCACAGACATTTCCTGTCCCTATGGGAAGGGCTGCCCTGCTCTGCCCCTGCTCACACCCTGAGGCCTCTCTTATCTTGTCCCCTCCCTTCCCGGGCACCATC
Source organism: Galagoides demidoff (assembly GCA_963574575.1). NCBI lineage: Eukaryota > Metazoa > Chordata > Mammalia > Primates > Galagidae > Galagoides > Galagoides demidoff. The sequence goes on from CAUYQV010198825.1 coordinate 66,573, forward strand.
CACTGCTATCACCGTGGCATCAGTGACGGGACCTGGCTGGCCCTGCCCTTGCTATGTTACAGGGAAAAAATGGAAAATCCTCAGGCCCTTTGGGCATTCTCCGCCCCAGCCGGGCCAGCCCTGCTCTAACCCATCCTCAATGGCTTCTGCTCCCTCCTGGGCCCTCATACCCGAGACTGGTCATCCCACTGGGCTCCCCCAGCCCCACCATCGACCTCCTGGCCTCCACCTTAGCCCCTCATCCAGCCCAGCTCCACCGGCCTCAGCAGCCACAGGGAGTAGAAGAGAGGTCTGAGGTGGGAGCCAGGCTCGGGTGAAATCTTCTCCACCCTCTTGGTGAGTGTGGCCGGGGTAAGGCCTTCTGAGTCTCGGTTTTAGCCTCCCATTGATGAATTGTGCCCAGGCAGGGAGGGGGAGCCTCCAGCCATACAGCAATTCCAGGGGCCACTCTCCCCAACAGGGCAGCACAGGCCGGGGCGGGGGGGAGGAGTTGCCAGAGTTAGCACATAACTAGGCCAAGAGATAAACCTCAGCTTAAACTTGGGCCTTATACAAATGTCAATTCAACATGGATCACAGAACGTTTCAGAAATGGTGCCAATTGAAATAAAGCCAGACACAAAAGAACAAATACTGTATGGTCCCCTTCCATGGGGTGCCCAGAGTGGTCAAATTCATAGAGTGAGCACTGGGGGCTCAGGGACGGAACGTGGAGAATTAGTGTTGGATGAGTCAGAGTTTCAATTTGGGAACATGGAAAACGCTCTGGAGATGGATGGTGGAGATGGTGCACCGCCAAGTGATTGTGCTTGACGCCCTTAAACCATACGGCTAGAAATGGGTAAAAACGGTAAATTTTAAGTTAAGTATATTTTAACCACGATTAAAAATAAAAAAAAAAACTATAAAGCAAGGTTTGAAAAAGAAACATGTGTTAGTATTTAAAATAGTTAATTAATTAAAAAAACAGATCATGAATTTAAATGCAAAAAATGTAAAACTTTTACCAAAAAACAGAGGGGAAAATCTTCAGGATCTAGTGTTGAGCAGAGAGTTCTTAGGCAACAGCAAAGGCACTTTTCATAAAAGCAAACATTGATAAATTGGACCCTAACAGGGCTAAAACCTTTTCCTCTGTGGAAAAGCAAAAAAAAAGATTAAAAGTCAAGCAATAAACTGGTAACAGATATTTTCAAATCACAGGTCTGAGAGAAGACTAGCATCCACAGTGGTTCTCAACCTTCCTAATGCCGCGACCCTTTAGTGCAGTTCCTCATGTTGTGGTGACCCCCACACGAAAACCCCCCCAACCATGAAATTATTTTCATTGCTACTTCATGACTGTAATTTTGCTACTGTTATGAATCATAATGTAAATATCTGATATGCAGGATGTATTTTCATTGTTACACAGGGGTCGCGACCCACAGGTTGAGAACTGCTGATCTAGAATATTAAAAACAAATGTCAAAGCCCAACAGTTAAAAAAAAATCATTAGAAAATGGACACGATTCATAAAACAGACATGACCCTGAAGAGGACGTACGTTAAATAAGCAGAAGAAAACCACAGTGGGGTATAAGACGCACCTACTGGAATGGCAAAATTTTTAAAAAATGGTGATGTCAACAAATGCTGGTGAGGCTATGGAGAGACTGGATCACTTACACGTCGCTGGTGGGAATGCAAAATGGCACAGCCACCCTGGAACACAGTTTGTCACATTCTTAAGACCCTAAACATACAGCCGCCACACGCAGTGGTATTGTTGGGCATTTGTCCTAGAGAAAGGGAACCCTACGTTCACAAAGAAACTTGTACACACATGCTCACAACAGCTTTATGAGCACTGGCCACAGCCTGCTAACAACCCAAACATCCCTCAACAGGTGAACAGCTAAACACACGGCTACATCTACACCATGAAAAGCCAGGCGGTGATTAAAAGGAGCGCGCTACTGATACGCAGGACAACTGAATCACTCTGGAGGGAGTTGTGAGGAGTGAAAAGCAACCAATCTGAAAAGGTTACACACTGTGTGATTCCACAAATGCACCATTCTTAAAATGATGAAATGATAAGAAAGGGGAAGAGATTAATGGTGTTGGGACCAGAGGGGAAGGGAGAGAAGGAGGTAGGTGTGGCTATGAGAGTGTGACGTGGGACGTCCCTGTGGGATCTGGATCTTGACCGTACCAGTATCAGCATCCTAGCTGAGATCATCTTATACTTTGCAAACTGTTACCACTGGGGAAAACTGAGAGAAGGATGCACAGGGGCTTTCTGTATTCTTAAAACTGAATGTGAATGTGTGACCATCTCAACATTAAGTTCAATTAAAAAAATAAACCTTGTTAAATCTGACCTTGAGATAAACAATGGACAAATATTGCATAGAACGTCCTATACTAAAAAATTGTCTGTTGTTTATCTCAAAGTCAAATTTACCTGGGAGTTCTAGATTCTATGTGGCAACCCTGCTCCTGGAAAATTCTCCCCAAGGAAGAGCAGACACTTGTCATTTCATTCATTCACCGGACAAATGTTTCTTGAGCACTTCTTATGGGCCTGGCACTGTTCTAGGCCCCAGGATCCAGCTATAAACCTCGGCCATCCCTACTCTTGTGAGCTGACTTTGTAGTGGGGGGTGAGAGAGAGCTGCCCAATGAGATCATTTCATACATTCACGTTTCACATGGAAAGTAACACAGGATGGGGTAGGGAGAGATGAGGTAGATGTTGGGCAGAGATGTCAGGGAGGGCCTGAGAAGATGATGTCTGCATGGAGACTTGAAGGAAGAGAAGGTGCTGGCTATACAGAGGTTTGAGGGAATAGCAGTCCAGACAGATTAAAATAGCATGTGCAAAGGCCCTGTGGTGGGAACAAGCTTGGCCAACTCCAGGAGTGTGTGGCTGGAGGGTGGTGGGCAGAAGAGAGTAGCTGGAGACAAGGTTGATGTCCAGTGGCCCTATGGATCCTGTGTCCTGACCCCTCCACACATATCACGTCTGGAAGACCCTTCTGAGGCAAAAAGGAAGAAATCCCCACCATGGAAGAAATCAAAGACATTTGTGCAAGGCTGCCCCTTGTCCAAGTGCCCCAGGTCCTGCCTGCAGGCCTTCCCTCTGCAAACGCAAGAACCTAGATCTGTGGGGCAGATGTTGAGGACATGGCAGCCTGAGGGAACCTCTCCAACCCCAGTTGCCTGCCCTGAGCAGCGCCTTCAGGCTGGGCAGGGCCTGGTTCCTCGGCCCTCAACATACCACTAATGACCACTCTATCTGGTCAAATATGCAAGTGGCACTCGGGACAACAGAGAGGAGCATAGCTGAGCAAGCCTTATCTAGGCCCTGCCCCAGCTGCCAGGGGCTGGTTCCTGCTGTCCCCTGACTCATAGGCCTGCCTGTGGCCAGGGCAGGGGTGGGAATCCAGCTCCCAGGAGCACCCGGAACAGATGGGGCAGGGCAGGAAGGGACACGACCAACACCCCTCCATGCGCAAGAGGCTGGGCAGGCACTGGGAGGTGACTTTTCACTCCGGTGGAATTCCATCCCCCTGAGCTCACCTCCCTCCGAGTGAGAGGTGCATTCCAGCAGGGGCCAGCCCCGTCCCAGCTGGGCCGCCATCCCCAGGGCTGCCTCTCCTGGGCTTAGTCACCACACTCTTGGCAAGGGCTGGCTGAGGGCCCTGCCTTCCCCAAGGCCCCCGAGTCCCCAATGCACTTCATGCTTGGTGTATAGCAAGGCCTCAACAGCCCGGGCGGCCAGGTACAACGTCACCATGCAGGCACAGATGCTCGTCCCTTGCCCAGGGGACCAGAGCTAGGAAAGAGGCCAACTCAGGGCACAGCCTGGGATCCTCTGCACCCCGGGGTGGGGGGGACGTTTCACATATGCTCACACAGGCACCTGGAAGCCTGGATTCTCCTGGTTCTCCTCCCTTCCCACGGCCCTCCTGCCCCAGAGCCCGATTGCCGGGCTGTGGCTCGGGCTCTCCGCTCTCCCACTTTAATGCTCCCACCCTGCAATCCTACAAAGACCAGGACTTCCCTTACCCCTCCTGCAGGTGGCTGCCAGGAAGCAGCTCCGGCAAATCTCTCTCTAGAGTTGGGATTCGGGTGTTGGTGGCTCTGGGCATCCTGGCCCTGGCCCTCAGTAGCTCCCACTCCCATGTCCCAAAGTGCCCTAATCACATCCCCTAAAATTGATCTCACCCCCAGGTCCCCATCCCAGTGAGGTGCCGCACACCCTGTACACCCCAAACACACCCCAAGGAGGATGGATCCCGCCTGTTCTGCCTTCTGCTACACACCCCACCCCAGCCCCTGGGGGATTAGAGACCAGTCGTGGTCATAGCTCCTCCACTCTGTCCTCCTCTCTGTCCCAGGCCTAGAAACCTGCCTGCATGCTCCTCACCAAAGCTCCCTCTGGCATCTCAGCATAAGGGGAAGTCTTGCTCCTTGGCCTGGCACTCAACACCTCGCCCTCCCTGCAGCCTCATCGCCTTCATCCCCCACCCTTGGCCATATTGAGACCCCCCCCACCAGGCTTTGCTAGGACTTCACGTTTTTATACACGCTTCCTTCTGCCTGAACTACTCTCTTTCTTCTCACTGCCTCGGCCCTCTGGAGGACTCCTACTTATCCTTCAAAGCCCTGCCAAGAGGTCCCTTCTTCCCCCTAGCAGTCTCCAGCATTCTCCAAGAGGAAACCACTCCTCCTCCTCTGCCTTCTCCTCTGCACCTTCTTCTTCTTTTTTTTTTTTTAGAGACATAGTAGAGTCCCCCCCTTAGGAGAGTCCATCTCCCCCAGGTAGAGTGCCATGGCACCACAGCTCACAGCAACCTCCAGCTCTTGGTCTTAGGCAATTCTCTTGCCTCAGCCTCCCAAGTAGCTGGGACTACAGGCACCCGCCACAACACCCAGCTATTTTTACAGGGCCAGCGCCCATTCACCGAGCCACAGGCACCGCCCCACCTCTGCACCTTCTTGATGGCATTTCTCCTGCACCGTGTCGCTCTGAAGCATAACCTTTGCTGCTCTTGCCTGACTCTCTCCCTGGACTGAGCAGCTAGTTTTGAGAGAGAGAGCTGTGGGTGTCCATCCCCCCACTGTGCCAAAGGTTGGAAAGAAAGGATGCAAAGCCACAGAGCTTCCACCATCGCGAGATTACAACACAATGCTTCTCTCCCTCCTAACCAAAGATCTGGATTCCTATTCCACAGGCTGGGATCTGGAACTAATATTCTGTCATCTCAACCTGAACAGTCTGTGATTTCAACCCAAAAGCATTATGACCTTAAAATGCCAGTAGGGAAAACTGATTCTAAAATCATCTCCCTGTTATCTTCTAACCTGACCATTTTATGATTCAGCCCTGAATGAGACAATGAGGGAACAGGGAAGCCTGGCCACGGGCAGCGATGCCCCCGCCTCCGTATCCCGAGGGCCCATACTTGCCCAAGAGGGCCCAAGCTAGAGACCTGTCCTGAAGCATGTATTCTCCCTCCTCTGCCCGGTGAGTGGGTGGGCTCCCCTGCAGCCCTGGGGGCACCCCTCATCGAGCCTGCAGGAGGCACGTGGCGCACCCCCTCCCTGACTTCCCCTGCCCTCTTTTCTTTCTCACTAGCTACCAACAAGCCCCAAAGCCTGTGGTCAGGTTGAGTCTTGTCTCCCTGTGGCAGGAGCGAGGGAGCTGGTGGTAAACACGTCTGTGAGCTTTTAGGATGCTCAGCCAGGAGCAGCAGCGGGCAGCCCCATGGCTTGAAATAAATGTCACACTTCAGAAGCTGACTGTCACCTGGCAATTTAGAACAAGGACAGGGTCATAGACCCAAGTGATAGATCCGGAAATAGAGGTGCAAAGAGGGGATGGAGCCCCAGCTCTGGTGACTGCCTTTGCTACCACCCATGTGGATCTACATCTGGGCCCTTGGGCTGCCCTGGAGCAGGAGGGCGGGTCTGGCCACAAGGCTGGGTGGACTGAGCTGTGCGGCCACTGACCTGAGTCCCTGAGTGCCCACTGTGCCTCCTTTTCCACCTCCACGCACAAGGGGGCTGCAATGGCAGCTGCCATCCCCGTCCACACTTAGGTGTCCCTGGTTCCACCTCTTGGCTCAGAAAACACATGGTGCATGTCCAGTTGCCTTTCCAGGAAGCCACCCCCAAGTCCTCCCTCATCAGAGAGGGGCTGGGCAGCTGGGGGATATGTGTCCCTCTGCTGGTCTCCCTGAGCTGGGAGGACTATTTCTGCTCAGAAACTCCAGGTTGGGCTTGGCGCCTGTGGCTCAAGCGGCTAAGGCGCCAGCCATGTACAACGAAGGTGGTGGGTTCGAATTCAGCCCATGCCTGCTAAATAACAATGACAACTACAACCAAAAAATGGCCGGGCATTGTGGCAGGCGCCTGTGGTCCCAGCTACTTGGGAGGCGGAGGCAGGAGACTCGCTTGAGGCTGCTATGAGCTGTGATGCCATGGCACTCTACCCAGGGGGATAGCTTGAGTCTCCGTCTCAAAAAACAAAAAAAAAACAAAAAAAAAACCCCATAAACTGAATAAAAATCACTTAGGTACCATGGGATAAATACAGTATGTTTTAAATCTGTAAGATGCTACTATGTACATGTATATTTTTCTTTCTATTTTTTTTTTCCATTTGCTCTCTTAGCAGTATCATGTCTATTATCTTTTTTAAAGGACACTTCCTGACACAGATAACCTTCAAATACAGAACTGTGGTTACTGCATGAGGAAGGGAGGGAGAGAGAGAAAAGTATAAATGGAAGGAAGGATAGCTATGGAGGGCCCTTTAATGATATCTGAAGGGTTTACACGTTTTAGGTTGACTGGCAATACACGTTTATTATTGTAGGTTATTTCCCTGGATGTCTGGCATTTACAATAACGAGAGGGAGGAAAGGAAGGGGAAGAAGAGGGGGGTGGGAGGGATTAAGAGAGAGACAGAGAAAGCAGAAGAAAACATGTATTAAGTCAGAGGTCCCTTAAAGTAGTGAAATACAATTAATAAACTCCCTAAGGAGATTAATTGCAAGGAAATTTTTACTTATGTGTTTATATTTCCTTTTCTTGGTTTTCTTTTTTTTTTAATTGAATGGTAACTCTGTACATTAATGGACTTCTGGGGTACAGTGTAGGGTTTTCTTTTTTTTTTTTTTTTTTTGAGACAGAGCCTCAAGCTGTCCCCCTGGGTAGAGTGCCATGGCATCACAGCTCATAGCAGCCTCAAGCGAGTCTCCTGCCTCTGCCTCCCAAGTAGCTGGGACCACAGGCGCCAGCCACAACGCCTGGCCATTTTTTGGTTGCAGC